>JAJEJH010000152.1:0-231952 GCA_026122585.1 Anacardium occidentale
CAAACGACTATTTTCCACCCATAGTTTAAGGTGGGGACAAAGTCTCATCCGCTTAAGTTTAAAAGTCCAGTTTTCCATCTGAAACCTAATTTTTTTATTAAAAATAATAAATATACAGTAATAATTAGGGGTATTTTTATCTTTTTAATATTAAAATTTTATAAATTAATAAAATAAATTTTATATAAATATAAAATATTAAAAAAATTTTAAATTTAAAAAATGGATTTAACCACCGCCGCCGTTACCGACGACTATGACTGCCCATAATAGAACCAAGTGACCATTTCCGACCATCTGGTTCCAGGAGAGGTCAGATCTGGCCTCCCTTTTCGGTGAAGGTGACCAAATAGGCCGCCTCCGCCCAAAATAAAGGTCGAAAAAAGCCAATGGGGCCAAGGCCGGCCCTTTACGACCGTTTTTGACCCCTAATTTTGTCGGAGGGGACCAGATCTGGCCACCTCCTCCAAAACTGGAGGCGGCCAAATAGGCCGCCTCCACTGAAAGGGGAGGCCACCTGGTTCTATTATTGGCAGCCACAACCACCACTGTCGGTGGCGATGGCTGCTTCCATTTTTTAATTTCAAAATTTTTTTAATATTTTTTGAAAATATTTATATTTAAAAATTATTTTATATTTTTATTATAAATTTTTAATTTTTAGAAGAGTAATTTAATTATTTTAATAAGAAGTTATAAAAAATTAAGGTAAAGGGTGGGAGACCGGGCTTTTGGCCTTGTTTTAAACAAGAGGCAGGAAGTGCATACGTCCAGTTCAAACTGAAAGAAACTTCATTGACCAAATAATAGAAAATAATAATGAGTGTTTCACGGAGCTTCTACATCCATCCAAGCCTGGAATCCCTAGATGCTTCTTTTGGTGGGTGAGATGTCTCTACCCATCTAGAGACATACGAATGATTTTCTTGAATTCCCAAACAAAAATTATTCGTAAAACTGAAATCCCTCCTTTCACCCTTCAAATTATCAAAACAATTTTAATGTGAACAAGTGATTTCTAATAAAAGATATGAGCATTTGTGTAATTTGTAGCAATAGGGTTCAGCCCTCGCAATATGTTTTATTGGTTTAGCCCCAACAATCGATCTGTCGGTTTAGGGAAGCCTGGGGACCTCTTAGGTGTGCTACTCGGATTCACTGCAGATTTTTCCAGTCTATCTCTTAAGGCCATTATTTGGCCACAACTCTTTGTGTGTCTAATCTAATTTATAATAACATTTCAAATACCTTTCAACTCCATTTCATATCAACCTTCAAGGTAATTCCTCAACAATGGTTAACATCAGACTTTGCAACTCACTCTTGCTACTCTTCGCTTTACTGCTTTCTGCAATTATGATACAAGGTCATAATCCCGCTTCTTTTTCCAAATCTTCATTCCTTTATGGGATATTATTAACATGCATATTCTTAGTTTTATACTGTACTTTTTTCTTGTCATTCATATGTTTCTTGAAGTGAGGAATCCATTTTAAGCTTTTCAGAATTGCATGCTTAGCCTTTCAGCATTGCAGGGTCTAGAACTCAAATAACACTTCGTTATCATCAGAGGTTCTCTGATTCCTCTCCATCTCATTTTAGGGTGAGTATAGAGTACGTATTGACTGCAAATGAGCTCAAAGTGTGTAATAATGCTAGTTAATCTCCTTTTTAAACATTTTGTTGTCAGCAGGGAAGCAATGAAGCTAAGATAAACAGGAATTCAAGAAGATTAATGATTGGATCAACAGCACCAACTTGCACTTATAATGAATGTAGAGGTTGCAAATACAAGTGCAGAGCTGAACAAGTTCCAGTCGAAGGAAACGATCCAATCAACAGTGCATACCACTACAAATGTGTATGTCATAGGTAAACATTTGATCAAAAACAGTATTTTGGAAGGTGAACTGCTGAGCTGCAGGGTTAGTTTTGAGTCAAGATATCATGGAGCAGATTGTCTGTTCTATTAGCTAATTCCATATTAGCTGTGCACTGTCCATCTGGAAGGCATCAATTTTCAGCTCTTCGAATAATGAAACTTTCTTGGGGAAAATCTATTCAATTTCTTGTCTGTTGTTTTCTTAATTGCTGTATCTGGAACAGTGAAATTCATATATTATGAGTCTTATCTTTTATGAATCGTCCTTGTCTGTCTCTAGCTAAAATTTTAGGAAAATACATCCTAGTTCAGAACAACTGTAAACTCACATGAAAGCTTTTATAGGAGATAAGATACTTGCTCACCACATATCCACACTCACAATATTTAAATTTCTGTCTAGTGTATTTGCTATATACGTACATGTTATGTATATATACATGTCCGAATTTGTTTTCAGAACTGTTGAAGCTCATTGATGTGAAACGACTTAGCAAATAGCTAGAAATTTCAAGGATGGCTTCTCGGAAACATTATAGAGTATAGACACTGTTCTGTTAACAGGAAAATTTCAAGGCGAAATGAATGCATCTCAAGTCTCAACGTTTATAAGAATATTATATTTATTAATTTGATCAGCACAGAATAAAATATGGCGTAATGCATTGGTTCCTGACCTTGGTTCCTCTCGTAAAAAGAAATAGTTATAAAGATAGATAGGCAGCAATGCTGGGTTTAGGGCAATGCAAAGTTGGATAGTTGAAGCGAAAAATGGGAAGTTTATGGAAATGGTCTGCAAGCGGGCACATGGAAGTGGTCCCAAATTAAGAAATAAGCTGAAATGAAATCACATGGGCAACTTAATCGAATTCATTCATCTGCGGAACAGGGTAAAACTGAAATGAATGAATGAAGCCAGAAGCTTATAAGGTAATGGAGGACCCATTTTTCAGTGTACAAAAACAAACAGGTCCCGCCAACATATATAGCATATATTTACATATTTAGACTTGAACGCACATGCTTTTCTTCCTGTTTTCTTTTTTCTTTTTCTTGAGCTTGAGAATATTCTACTCATCACCTTTCCACATTCGTTCTGATACATGGACAATCATTTACCTCACCGGTACACTTAATTGCTGCTGCTCCATCATTTCACCTTCCTCGTCACCTCTCCACAGTGGCCAAACATTTTTTACTACTCCATTAATCCACGTACGGCCAAGACCTATTCCTGAGGTTCATTCTTCAAACTCCATGTACTATTGTTGAGTAATTCTAATTTCCTAATAGCGGATTGAAGTTACTCAGGAGGTTATTAATAAAGTGTTCATATACAATATGACTTTGAAGAGGGATCAAATGAGATTCTTGGAAAAGATAAGAAATTTTATTTATATTATACTGTACTTTTCATATAAATTATTCTGACAGAGACTGAATGCAATATAAAGAATCAAATATTATATTAAATGATGAAAAAAAAAAAAAGGGATTCGATTAAATAACAAAAATGATCACATACATTATTATCATGCCAAGGAATTGTCTCTGAATTTAGCTAAGTACTGCGCATGGGTAGGTTAAGCCCGTGACAACAACTTTACATGTAAGAAACCAAATGCCAAATTTTACTTGTCCAACTGTCAGATGTCCACCATTAATTTCATCCAATTTTCTTTTACTTAAACCTTCTTGGCTATATATGTTTAAGAATCAAAAACCAGAAACAACTCCTTCTGGCATCAAGAAAAAGAAAATAGTGGCCTATGTTGTCGGCGTCATATTTATGAGATTTACTTTCCTAATTACATTCATATATGTTAACGATGTCTAGTCAGTAATGACACTTTAATCAGTCAACTCATAAACTTTTACCAACTATTATTGTCCCACATTGGAAGGTCACAGAAAAACGAGCAGTATCTTTGAAAATTCCTGCCTTGTTTATTGTCTAATTATAGTTTCACTTTCGGTCCAGGAAAATATTCAATAATTCCATATTGATAGCGACTCTGGTAACCTTTTTTTTCTTTAATCTTCCTTAAAGCCGATGACTACGTATATATACGTAAAGCTTCAGAAGGAAAAGGTTACATGAGACACAGGATTTAGCAAAGAAAATCTTTGACTTCTGACTTACGTATCTTCTGATTAAGGATATCAAGACTTACATAGTCAACAGTCTTGCACGATTTAGCTGTACACTCTAGTCTACTATTCTGTTAGGTTGCTTCTGAAATTTTAACAATAAACAATTTTGAAGAGAAGGGTTTGAAAGTCAAATTAAGATCTCTCTGAAATCTCTTGACAAATTTATATATATCGCAGTGGCAGAATAAGTTATCTCCAGGTCTTTCCACCAAGACAGTATCATGAAACAAGAGAAATCTCTGTCGATACCTTTCATATCATTGATTCTGCAGACACAATATTAATTTGTTCTCAAATCGAACGCATGTAGATCTTCAATGGGCAAATTTGATACTTGAATATAGTCTCAAACAGTAGATTTAATTAGTTGAATATGCATTTAGGTAGGAAGAATCAAAATTAATTTGGAGAATCTGCAGTGATAGGTATGTTTGATTTTCTTGGACTAATCACATAATCTCCAATTGCCCTGGCAATTAAAGGCTGTTAGAAAGAGCATGCTTATGTAGCATTACTCTTACCATCTTTTAGCAACAGGGAAACATAAATTATAATACAATTCATCAAGCAAGCATGCATATATATATATATATATATATATATATATATATATATATATATCTGTGTGTGTGTGTGGAACTATGATAATTAATTTGCAGTGATAATAATTTTATTGGAGGGGGCATTCAGGGGATGATGAATTAAAGGAAAGTAAATCATAGTTTTTCACTGCCATTGTGTTTAAAAAGCACTTCTATCCTTAAATAGTATAAATAATTTTATCTCCGCCTAAGATCACACACTATTAATGAAAAAGTTTTTAACACTGTATTTACAAGTTAAATTATTATTTTATTTTTACAATTTTACTTTTAAAAAAATTATCATATAATTCTAAATTAACAAAAATAATAATAAAAAAAGCCCTTAAAAATTAAAATTGTTTTAAAACCTTCTTTGAAAACCCTTCGATTTATAGTCTCTCTCATATCACCATCTTTACCCCTTTTCTATTGTGAAAGTTATTGAATTTGATCATTCTTTTTTTTTTTTTATGATTTGGTGTTGTCTATCATTAACAATATGAATAGCAACAAAGGCGAAAATAGTGTGGTTTGTACTTTGTGACCATGATGAAAGATGACTAATTACCATTAAAATTTTCAAAAAATTTTAAAGATTTATTTATACATTTTTAAATATTTTTGAAGGTTAACATATCTTATTTAAATTTTTTTTTTGTCTTATATATAATTGTTTTTAAAAATAAATATATTAAAAAATATTATTTTATTTTTACAGTGATTTTTTAAAATAAAATTTATTTTTGAATAAAAAATATTATTAATACTCAATAAAAAATTAATGGACAATATTTAATGTCGTTGAGAGCCCCCAAATACTGGCGCCGAATTAATTAACACCAGAAACAAGTCACCGAATTCCGCAGCGAAATATATTAAAATTCTGCACATGTCTCACGCATGGTCACAGCCATAATTATCTACTGAGCATTGAAAGGAACAGCTAATATGCACAAAGCAAAATATTGAATATATAATTAGTTAAAACTCTACCATCGATCGCGGCTAAACATCATGAATGACACCATTATTATTGCGATGCAAAATATACATTAAGCAATGTAAACCCGACTGCGTGCCGCATTGGTGTGATCAAGAAGAAAGCTTTGAGGCTCAAGAGTCAGATTCCTTCGTTAGGGTTGGAAATTCAACCATACCTGACTGATATATACATGAACCAGAAAGTTCAATGTATTATTTGGGTTTAACGTTTTGACGGAAGTGGAAATTGTTCGGCATGTGTTTCGGCATCTGTCAGAAATCATTGAGGAGGATTAATTGCAGGCATAATGTTTTTACCAATACGACCCTGGAGATCAATTATAAAAGTGAACAAGTGTGATAACGCTCATGTTGACTTGAAAAAAACGCTCGGAGCACCGCAATAGTTTTTACTAACAAATGTATTTGAAGGTTAAAAAAGGACTGAGATCGGTTTGACAATTTCATGGACGTTCTATTTGTACCGGTCTTATCTTATCCCATCTCCATTTCCTTGTTTTCCTCCGGGTCATACTGCTTTTTAAGTCAAGCAAGATACATGCGCAGAAAATTTGACTATGGCTATCCTTTGTCTCCTGTTTGCATGAGCTGTTTATTTTATGTTACGCTTTCATATAGGACCATGACTACTTTCTTGTCCTAATTACATATAAAATTAAAAAATAAAATTATATCATACATTTCACTAAATGAAATTATAAAATTGTTGGGCGACCAAACCACACCAAAATAAACCAAAAAAAAAAAAAAAAAGAGGGAAAAAAATGCATTATATTTAAAGATTTTTACATATGGTATGATATTGATGTGAGTGTATTTGAAAACTATTAATAGGATGAGTTAAGGTAAAGCCTAATCGATCTGTAATCTAGAAATACTATAAAAAAAATAAAAATAAATAAATTAGATAATACAACACTTATCAACCATCAACATTAGAAAAAAAAAAAACTAAAATGAGGGAACAACAAAGGTTTTAATAAAAAGAAATGAACGAAGAAATAGTTGTCAAAGGAAAGAGGATTTTGGCCAATCAACCAAAGTGAGTTTTTGCATTTTCTTCAAACATATTCTTTTATACCTATCTTTGGTGTATATTTTGTGTATTTCTCTTGAGTTTCTTTGTACAATTTTGGTGGTGGTTGTGAGTTTATTTTCACTTTGTGGGTATTAGAGAGATAGTGTTGAAGAAAATATTGTATTTTATATTGTTTGAGATATATTGAATCAATTGTTTGGATTTGTGAATATCAAAGTCAAGTTGTTGATATGGATAGGATAGGATAATATATTATTAGATGAATTAAAGTATAAGGTTGTGTTTGGAATTGTAGGAAAATTTGATTAAACATTATAGTTGATATGGATAGGATAATATATTATTAGATGAATTAAAGTATAAGGTTGTGTTTGGAATTGTAGGAAAATTTGATTAAACATTATAGTTGATATGGATAGGATAATATATTATTAGATGAATTAAAGTATAAGGTTGTGTTTGGAATTGTAGGAAAATTTGATTAAACATTATAGTTGATATGGATAGGATAATATATTATTAGATGAATTAAAGTATAAGGTTGTGTTTGGAATTGTAGGAAAATTTGATTAAACATTATAGTTGATATGGATAGGATAATATATTATTAGATGAATTAAAGTATAAGGTTGTGTTTGGAATTGTAGGAAAATTTGATAAAACATTATAATCGAATAAGTAGACACCAAAAATTCTGTATTTCTAAGGATAAAAAGAGGTATGTAAAATAATAATTAGGTCTATATATATTGCAGTGGAATGTTTGTTTCCGAGGACAGTAACAATCATTTCGTATATGTGGATTAAATTATGATGAAATGTCTACGCTGAAGACAAAGATGACTCTAAGAGAAGGAAGTATTATTCTAAAGATCAAAACATTCATTTCATTCAATTGTTTCTAAGGAGGAACACTCCAGTAAACATAAAGGAATTGTTGTTCTTAGTCTAAAACACCCATTTGAAGGATAAGGTTAAATGTCAAAAGACTGTGTTTTGATTAATCAATAATACCTCAAGTGATATGTTATATAAGGGCATAAATGTATAATTCATAAGAAAGTATGAAATGATGGTTTAAGCATAAAAATGATATGAAAGCATGGTACAAACCATGAGAATGGTTTTGGTTGGCTTGAGTATTGACATGACTTACATGAAAGCATACACAAAGTTTTAGCATAAGATGAGTTGATGTCTGCATATGCATGTTTTGTAAAAGATTATAGGAGCACTAGTTTTAATAAGACATGTAAGCTAAAAGATAAAGAAAAGGTAAAGAAAGTAGAGTAAAATTAAGGTGCTTGATAAACACCTATTTATTGATTGTTTAGTGTTCATCTCATTCCTTGCATGTTTTTTCGTTAATAGATAAATGGTAACTGCAAGAGACAGGTCAACTGAGTGGATGCATGAGTGGATTATCATGTTATGTTATATTATGTTTTGTGAATATTTTCTACATAATACATTTTGGACTAGTTGTGAGCTTTTTTGTTATAAACATATTTTGCATGCCACGAATGTTTACAATTAAATTTGAAGTATGTTATGAATATTGAGGTTTTTTCATGGAAGCCCTTTGTTTTGAATATTAAGCATAAGTGTAATTTGAATATATGTAAGTTTTTGTTAAGGCTAAGTAGTAACACACTCTCTAGATACACATTCTCCTCAGATGAGGTGTTACAACATTTATAAAGTCTTGTGATGCAAACATATGTCTAATAGGAGTTCATGAAGGGTTGAATAACATGACCAATAAGTGGCACAAAACATATAAAATATTAACTATGTCATTAAAATAATTTTTATCATAAGATATTATAGAAGATTTTAAGCCTCTACATGAGACTATTTAAATAGAAAGCCAAAGAGTTTTTAAAGTTTTGCCCCTATTTCAAAAACTAGGGGTATTTATTATGCAGGGGGCTACTTCTAAAAAGAAGAATTAGCTACAAAAGTTACAACTTGTACCTTAACACAACTAGTTACAAAAGTCATAACTTATACCTTAACCTACGAATAGACATCACTTGCCCAAAGAAAATGATCTACAATTGATATTCCTTCTATATCACACACCTATGATTGCATACTACTTTTGAACGATTGCTCACCACTATTTAGAAACCTAGGTTTCACATTTTTGGCAATCGTCTCTCTGCCTTAATGCACAAAATTTAAGTTTCTATCACCCTACGTCATACATAACATCTTATCTCTTGATTATAACATGCTTAAGACGTATTTTGAAATCATATACAATATTAGCATCAAAATTTCACATTTTCTTATGCTTTTGTGATAGCATATAAATTTCTATCATGGACTTTCTATCAATGTCAAATCATATATTGTCTTAATAACATTTTAGAGTATATAATTATCTTGCAACATGTTCTCTCTTATAATTTTGAAAAAAAAAAAAAAAGGATGTCATCTGACTTATGATTATTTCTAGTGACTCAATATTCTTTACATGGCTATAAGCTTTCCAACAACTTTTGCTCCCTTTTCTGATGACAAATGATGAATCTTGAACACTTTTTGATCTCTCTCTCGATTTCTCTCTTGTGATGTAAGTATGTATAATCACTCATCGCACTAAATTTTTAACTTTACCCATTTCATGATCGTCCACACCACATGAATGATTCTTGCAAATGAATGGGCATACAACCAACATGCATGCTCGTTTATCTTAAAAAAAATTCAATATTATATAATTCAAATGAAAAGAAATGACAATATATCTTTAAAACATATCTATGAATGTTATATTTTTCTTAAGATAATCAAGTAGAACACTACTCAATCTGACTCAGTTTAATTACACCCCTAATTACATGATAATTTAATATTTAATATTTAAGTTGGATAAGGTTTAGTTGTTACATAAGTTTTAGGATGCGAATTATGAATCCACTCATTTTGAATGGTCGAAATTTCATGGAGTACACACATAAATTTTATTTGATTTGAATACAAATTACGGTTTTATTTTTTACTAATATAATGACAAAAATGTCTTAATCATTTAATACAAAATTTAAATATTAATATATTTTTTAATTTTAATAATGTTAGAAAAATATCCCTATCAAAAATAAAATTTCAAATGACCAATTTATTAATTTATCTTTCAATAATTATAATTATATATGATTTAATACTTTTCATCACCAAGCCATTCTTGTTCTCCTTCTTTTATCTTCCCCATCATTGACTAACCATCGTATTTTTCATCCATTCGTCTTTATTAGCCACACCATCTATGATTATTCTCTTTTTTTTTTTGGTAAAATTCATCATCGATTTATACAAATAAGGAAGTGAGTGTGAGGAGAGGAGGGAAGAGAAATGAGTGAAAGAAAGGAAAGAGAAAAATTAATATCTATTAAAAACAATTTTTTTTTTTAGATTAAATTAATTCATATTTATTATAGATTAATTAAATTATAAATGTTATTTTATTGATTTTAAAAAAGTAATAAATTTTATTAAATCATATTGATTATAGATTAATTCGATCATTTTATAATACTTTATTAAAAATAAATAATAAAAGAGAAAATTAAAAAGGTAGTAAAAATACGTAAATATTTTTAGTCAGAAAAAATTATATATTTTAAATATTTTATAATTTTTGTTTAAATAATATTTTTATCCGTTCGCAAAATAACTACTAAAATTCGATAACAGTTGGGAATTAAGACTTTTCTAAGATGAAGGACGATTTGGTTTCGTCTATCCTTGGGTGGGAAAACAGTCATTTGGCCTCGTAGGAAAGATAGAAGGGTTGATAAATAATAATGAAATAAACCTAACACCAGATATTCTGGTTATTAATTATCATCTGCAATAAATGTTAATAACAGAGAATTTAATTTAATTAATATTATATTTTTCCATTTAAACTAATGAGGCAAAATATGTATAGATATTATTTGGTAATAACTAAGGAAACAAATATTTCTTAATTAGATAATCTTTATAATAATAAAAAAGAAAAAAGATATAGAGTATAAGTTATGACGTGGCAAGTATGTAGATCTTGTACCCCCGAGGAATTAACTCATCCTCTTATTCCCTCAATAGAACATACCCTATTGTTTTTGGGTCTATTCACGTCTCTCTCTCTTCTGCTCTTTATATTCACATCAGCCTTTTTCCAAGAAAATTGCGACGACAAACTTGCTCTGGTCTGATTGCTTGTGTTTTGCTTTCTCTCTCTCTCTCTCTCTCGCGCTCTGTATTTCCCTGGTTTCTTTTTGTCAAAGAGATCATGACTGGTATGCCCGAGGGAGAAGGTGTCACTCTTGATCTTCTCAGGAAGAAGATGGATGAGTTTGCCAAAGAACGCAACTGGGAACGCTTTCATAGCCCCAGAAACCTCCTTTTGGCTTTGGTATGCCCCTTTCACATCTCTACCCTACAACCTTTCGTGATTTTTTTTCTCCTTTTCTGAATATTTTGTTTTTGCCTAATTTCCTTGAAGTCCGGATTCTATGGTAGAGGTAGAGAGGTAGATGATACGCACGTCATTATTGTTTTTGCTTAAATTTTCTGAAGGTTGGATTTTTATTTTTTATTTTTGAACATTTGACCAATGAATACATACAACCACAAGCCAGTTGTATCAAGAAATCTGATTGGTATGATACCAAACTGAGGTTGCAAGTGGGCTTATTCTTTTTTCTTTCTCTTGATTTTCCGTCAACTTGCTTAAGCCTCAAGTTAGGGTTTAAACCCTTTAACCATTTGTATAAAAAAGTTGTTTAACTAGAGTCAAATATCTCTTTATGTTGTTACATGTTTGCAGAAATCTTTGAAACCCACTTTTAAAAGCTTTTACACTTTTTTGTTATTTAAGTTGTCTCGCTCCTTTCTAAAACATGGAAAAATAACAGTAATGATTGATTAACCCTTAAATGATTGACAAACAGGTGGGTGAAGTGGGAGAGCTCAGTGAGATATTCCAATGGAAAGGAGAGGTACCAAAGGGATTGCCTGACTGGAAAGAAGAAGAAAAAGTTCATCTTGGGGAGGAGCTCTCTGACGTTTTGCTCTATCTCGTTAGACTCTCTGACATGTGTGGTGTGGATTTGGGGAAAGCCGCTCTCCGCAAGGTTGAACTTAACGCCATTAAGTACCCAGCTACTGTCATCAAACCTTCATCTGACAAAAACAATAATGCCTGATTTCATTCCGTCCCTTATCTCCTGGGCTAAACGTAGAGCATAATTAGTAGATTTTGACGTGGGTAGCATTAAGAATACAGTTATTAGGAGGGTTTTAATTTAATTTTGTTCTCATTGCATGGAGTGATGGAGACTAGTACTGGGTTTCTATTCAGAGATTTAAACGCGCTGTTTGAATTGTATCCCTCTGACGTATGTGAAATACGGGTTTGTGATATCATAAAAAAGGATTTGCATTTTCAGTGTTTGATGCTTTGGCTTCTGTCTTCTTACCTTATCCAGTTTGTATACGAATAGTCAATCAACATTCTTGCCTTCTCTTCTACAGAAAATAATTTCCAAGTCATACATGTCAATTCAACTATAACTTGTTCAATTCCAATACGCCAAGCCCTTTCCTAATTATTTTGAAATCGGTAGCCACCTGAGCTTCGTCATAAATGGAAATTACAATCTAATCCTTGTCATATATGTTAGATTTTCTTTATAAATTATAACTTTTTCATCTTTATCTATTCTAAGATTTAAATTAAGTAGGGTTGGTTGAATGTATTTTGTCATTTCAGTAGGATATGCTATTTAATATATGAATCATTATCCAATTCATATTATTATTCTATGGCTTTTACTAAATTCTAATAGTTGGATGTAGGATATGATATTTAATAGATGAATACATCTATCGTGTTTTGTACTGGATTATTTGTATCTTATAGAGAGGTCCCTTCTATATATATAAATATATTTTTTCTCTCCATTAGAAAGTGCATAAAATTATCTGTTAGTAAATTTACGAAAGCTTCTAGGTGGGAACTGGGAATCATTCAAATTTCCTTCTTTTTCCTCTATTTTTAAATTTCTTTACGTTTTTTAAGGCGAATTTATATATATATATATACTAGTATGATTCCCGTGGCCTTTTGTTTCTCAAAACGCCAGCACTCTAAGTACATTTTATAATCTAAGAATAATTCATTGTGTTATAATTATCCATTCTATTCTATTATTTGTAGAATATTTACTAAAATTTGAATTATTCTTCTTAAAATTTCCAAATTTTATGCAGAAAGTATCGTTAAATACAAATAAATAAATAAATATATATATATATATAGGTTAGAAAATTATTATAATTTATCTTATTGAATTGTTTTTTGCTCGTTGGAAAATCTGTATTGGATACGATCTTGTCAGCGTATCTTCCTCCGATGATAACTCTGCTCATTAAATTTTTTGAAATTTCAATTTATCAATTATCTTATGATACGTGCGTTTGTATTTTGCTTCCTATCAATACAAGTTTGGACTATTTTAATTACCGAATTTTCAAATATTAATTCTAAAGATATCTATTAGGATTCAGAATAGGAATATAAATTTGTATACATAGTAGAAATTATTGATATAAGTAGTGGAGGGATCCTGATCTTCAATGAAAGTATACAAAGCGGTTAAAAAAAAATAATAATAAAACACAAAGAAGCCTATCCACCCTGCAGACTGGATGTGTATCGCAGGCCACATGAAGCAAAGGCCATGGAAATTTCTTCCCAAACGTACATTCATTCACCATAACAAAAAAGAGAAGCAGGGGCAGTGATGAAGAGGAATCGAATATTAAGAAAACAAAAGTGATGTCTATTCACAGTGCAAATATGTGGCTTTAAAGGATTCATTCGGGATCAATACATCACCCCAACTACTTTGTCATCTTATTATAGTTTAGAAGAACCCCATCTCTTTCAATCATTACCACCACAAACCCAAGTTTAAAAATTAAAATTAAGTTCAATATTTTATTGCACACTTGCACCAGGCCTTGAGCTTCATAATGTGTATCATTTTTGCCATTATGACCACCATGATTAACATCATAATCCACCTTTATGCTAACTATATAAGAATTTAGAATGATTTTGCCCAAACAATTGCTCAAACACCTTAAAACTTTGATACAGATGTTGAAAAGAGGGAGTATAAGCATATCGGTGCTCTCAAACTCTGGTATGTTAGTAGGGTGGTGTCGTGGCACACGCAGGCGGACAAGGAGGCGGCGAGGCAGCACCATCCGGCTAGGGAACAAACGGCGGGCGTTCTGCCTTGGATCACGTCCGGTCGTTCAATGGGGGGTTATGGTTGCTCCTCTTAGAATGTTGAAGAAAATTATCATGGAAATCACACCTAATGGTAGGCTGTTAGATGCTTATTATTGGTCTTTCCCTTACTTCTTACGACCACAGATATTTCCATTGTGTTGATCACTAACAGCATCGATTTTCTTGTTCATTGGTTGCCTTTTCTCTTGTTGAATTATGTGATAAGGGAACATCAATACTTCCCAATTTGCAGGCAAATTATTGCTTGGTAAAATGTTCAAAGTGGTGTTGCATGTAATATAAAGGCAGATTATGCTCTAGATTTAGTGGGAACCGATGGAAAATTTAATGCAGCTTTGTGGTCTAAATTGTGTTCATAAAAACCATGATCTGAAAGCCTGTGGCGGTTAGGGAGTTTAGGATGAGAAAGCCTTTTCATGGTATAAAACTACTTCTAAGTCAAATTCACCATCTTAATCATGAAGAGCAGTTAGCCTACAGGATCAAAAGAACTTCAAAACCATGCGATCAAGGCGTGAAAGAAACATTGCCTGATTCAAAATGGATGCTTTCTGGATCCCAACTTAGGCTAAAATATACCTACGGAGAGAAGAGATTAACAACTAAAATATGGATATCAATCATTTCATCATCTACTTAAGCAATTACAGGCCTCCGCCCCCCCATTCTAGTGAGCACCACAAACTAAAACCGAGTCCTAAGTTTGAGAATGCCTTCATCTGGCAAACATGTACTCTTGATTCTCAATTTACTGATAAATTTATAAATTGAAGAATTTACTACTTTAAATCTAAATTATAAATTTTTTGCGCATCTACAAGAACCAAAGTAGCAATAAATCATATCATCGTGACACAAATTCTACTTCTATAAAATAATACATACCAAAAAAAATTAAACATCACATTTAATTTTTTTTTTTTATAAGTAAAAATAAATTAATACAAAACTAACGAGTAAGACATTCGAGAATAACTTAAGTTGGACTTACCCAGAGGCAAGCCAGCAGAGCGATATGCGGACAAGAATTACAATACTTACCCCTCAAGCTGCTCCTTATGGTTTAAAAACTACAATCACCATAAAAATATACGTGTCATAACATACACTATTACTCTCCGGAAGTGTCATCCTTGTTCTCTGATTTGATTACGGCTAATGAAGATAACAAAAATGATTTTAAAATATATAATATAAATATGTGTGTGTGTATATATATATATATGTATGTATATATTAACATAACAAGAAGAGTAGTCGTCTACAAATAGAACTTGAGTTTGGGCCGTGAGGTGGATCATGGGCCACACCTGAAGCCATAAAAAGATGCAAGAGATTCACAGACGCAAGCAAAACCTTTCTTCTCGGCAGCTCCTCCATCCGGTTCTCTGTGACACCTAACGTGATATCTTCCTGTACGAAGATGGCTACTTCTCTCCTCTTCCACCGAGCTCCACTTTTCCTTTTAAATCCTATCCCTAACCCTAACCACCAGTCTCACCGCTACAACCCTCTCTCCCTCCACCTCAAAAATAAACCCTTCAGAGCTTCCCTCCGAACTCCCCAAATCCAAACTTATTCCCCCTTACTCGTCGATTCAACTCGCACCATCACCACAATTTTATCTCTGACTTTCTCTCTATCCCGTTTGTTCGCCAAATCCATCGAAAACTTTGCTGTCTCTCTAATCCACAACCCCCAGAGCCTCCTCTCCTTACAATCTTTACAAAATAACATGGTCCATACGGTGGGCCCTTTGTTTTTTGCGGCCACGCGTGACCGTCCTATGGGTTACCTGAACACGCCGTTGACGGTTGTGGCCGCCGGTTTGGCCAAGTGGCTTGATATATACAGTGGGGTTTTGATGGTTAGGGTTTTGCTGAGTTGGTTCCCGAACATTCCATGGGAGCGCCAACCGCTTTCGGCAATACGGGACTTGTGTGATCCTTATTTGAATCTGTTTCGGAACATAATTCCTCCTATTTTCGATGCATTGGATGTTAGTCCGTTGTTAGCTTTTGCAGTGTTGGGAGTGCTCGGCTCCATTCTGAATAGCACCGGAGGAATGTATTGAGGTGGATTAATGGTTGATGACGAATTAAAGTAAGAAAAGGCGTTTTTTTTTTTTTTTTGGGGTTTTATGTTTTTTTTTTTCTTCGATAAGTCTTAATTGTAGTTCTACTGTAATTGTTCAATTCGTTGAGATATATGAATTTGTTAGCCCGCTGAATTATGCCTGTTGACTGATATTATTATTATTTTCTTTTTCCTGAAGATATTACTGGATGGTCAGATTTTGATATGTATTGGTTGTTTTTTTAAAAAAAAAAAATCTTTTTTGCATTTACTGATGATGTAGAAGATTTTAGATACTTTTGAATTCTTGCTTCTCTGTTCTTGATCATGCCCTACATATTACTAAATTATTGGAAGTTTTGCACTAGCTAAGTTAGGCTGTGAGGTCTCTTGTACAATACAAGAGGCCTTTAGTTCTATATCTAACTTGCGGGCACCAGGCTTTTAGGGGTTTGGTTTGAGTTGTGCGGTTATAGGTTAAGTTGTTAGGAAGAAAGTCTTGCAATTTGTATTTTGATCCTTAAAGTTTAACTTTCTATGGGAATTTTGGTTTGAAAGCTTTTTTTTTTCTACATATATATTGGTGTAGCGAAATTGGGACTGCAAGTTCGTTTAAGCGGAAACTTCTGCTGAGCTCATTTGATTTCTTGTGTATAAGTTGTCTTCAGCTATGTGTTTCAATGTCTTCCCCCAATGATAATTGAGCTATATAAAATATTGCAGGGATGGAGGAAGGAATGGAAGCATTGGTTAGGTGTAGTTTTTAAATTTTATCTTTGGTGAAGGTTCTTTCCAATACAATATTGTTTGTTAATTAGATAATGGAGTGTTTGCTTGAGTTTTTTCTGCACTTTGGTAATTTTATCTTTATAATCATATTTTTACTGTTTTGTTACTTCATGGTAGACTGGGTCTTTGCTTAAGGTGGAACTTGTTCTTGTATTGTTCCATATGATGGTATTCCATTGGTTTCTTTAGTCACCAATAATATGGAAAACCAAAGGAAAATGAACTCTTGAATTTCCATTAATCTCATGTGGCAGTTTTTCCTCAATGCCAATGTGCTTTACGGATGTTTTTGCGCTGGCAAGACTTGGAGTTCTCTTGCGTAGCTTACTCTTTTGGAAGGAGAAACAAAAAAAAATTGATATTGGCACCATAAGCACGAAATCAAACAAACCTTTCTGGAAATCACTATCACATTTGCATGTCAAAACGAGCGAAAAAAGAAAAAACAAAAACAAATTGAGCTGATAGAGTGAAAAGATGTTTCTTAACCCAAGCTGCCACCTAATATTATGAAAGAAATCCACAGGCAAGGCAACCTATTAACAAAATACAGCTTGTAGTGGTCAAAGGAGTTTTCCAGCAGGAGTAACACTCATAACCCATGCCCCAAAAATCCGTGTGCAGAACATACTGTTCTAAACCCCGCCACCGTGGCTTGATGCTACATGAAAAAGTAAGTGTCAATTACATATACATGGGTAGACATCATTTTTGTAGTCAGAATCCAAAACCAAAATGTATCTACTTTTTTCCAAAGTATGAAAACAGTGTCGGCTGTTTATCACCAGAATCCTTATGCATTCCTTTTCTTTTGACCGGAGTACCAATAGGTGGCTTTGTATCGTCTAGAAACTGCTCATAATCTCGCTTAGTTTGACACTTTGTGGTACCATCATTAGGAAGTAATGAAACCCGCGGTTTTGAATCATGCTCTGCTTCTGCTGAAAATAACTGTGCTTCTATGTGATCTGTAGTCAGGGGTTCCTCTTTCACGCTTTTTGATAAATTTGTACCTGCAGATCTATCAAATGTATTGTAGCCTAAGTTTAATTCTTGTTCTACTCTTGTTTCTTTGTCACACTCTCCCTCAGAGCCCTTCGGCAGATTTGCATTTATACAGTCAATTGAACGTTCTTCTTTTTTGCTCTCCTTTCTCAAGAAAAAATTTGAGATAGGATTCTTCCCCTCTGTCTTTAACTGTATCTGCAGAAAATGATATAACTATCATTTAGCGTAAACCTGGAAACAAATCTAACGAAAAATCCTTAAGTGGAAAGCAATCATGTCTGTTTTGACAATCAACGCTTGTGTAAGTCGTGAGAAGTTGGAAGCACCCCGAGCCCAGTACATCCTGACTTTTTTCTTTCATTCAGTTGGTCAGTTGTCTTAAAATAGAAGCATAGACATTTAGTAATTCTGTACATTCATGTGAAAAATAGAGAGCAAATTTCAGGGTCTCTATCACAGACAGTAGAAGTATGACATCTGTTCAGAGTTTATATTCTGGAACTACTTGAACTAAAGCTGTTATCTAATCCAATTAAGGGAACTCAGGAGATTTAAATTAATTGTACTACTGAAATCTCTATTAAAAGACACAATTAAGTTGGTAATAAAAGATATCCCTTTAAATTATATTCGGTAATAGCAAGAGCTATTGGACGTACCTCCTTAATGCACTCTGGTCCGTCAAAAGAAGGCTTACCCATTGCAGGTGTCACTGGATACCAAACCTAGGGATAATAGAGTATTAGAGGTCAAGAAACATAAATCTGCTTACCTCTTTCTATATAATATATTTTATTTCTTTAGAAGATATCATGCCATTACAACATTCAAAAAGAACATACCAAATCTGAATCTTCATATGGTTTAAGTATCACATCAAATTTGGAAGATGGAGAACCATTTAGCCATATGTCTGTTGCTCCCTTGTCACCCAAAATCACAGGCATCCTGTCTACAATAACCAATCAATGAATAAATTAGTGCGTGAACGCTGATAAATTGAGTAGTCAACAGGTGCTTCAAATTTTGGCAAGGAATGGCATGTACTGGAAGTCTAGAATATTAAATTCAGCATATGAAACTTGGCATTTCCGTCCATTACACAATTAACAAACCCTGCAATGATATTCCATTTCTAGAATTGAAACAGACTATCATAATTTTGATATATCTCACTTTCAACATGATATATGTGATTATTTATTTTTTTATATTATATATTACTAAAGCATCTATCACATGATCTATAAAGCTAAGAACACCAATCTGTGACAGAACTTTGGCTTCAGTATAAAACTCAACAAGATTTCAACTCAACAAATGTTTCCTTAATCAAAACAATAAGTATAAAAGTTGATATGACACTAGTACAGGCACTGCATATCAATTAAAACAAGTATGACTCACCATGCAGCCACTGCAAAGCAGATGATGAGGACGTAGTAAGTATGGTAAAAGAGTAAAGTGTCTCACCTGGAAGCAAACAAGCACTTAAAAAATAAGCTCCCTCGGCTGAGACAGAAGAAGAAGAAGAAGAAGAAGAAGAAGAAGAAGAAGAAGATAAAGAAAGGGCTTTCCATCTAAAAGCTTTGAAATCTTAATGTTTGACAACAGCCCAAAACTGAAAAGAGGATAACTATTAAAGTGGAGATTAACAGCAAATGTGTCATACTTAAAATATAAAAAACTTATATGATACAAGTTTATCTCAATTAAGTTATATCAACAGTTAATGTTCATACCGAGTAAATAAAAGAAGACGTCAGATAGCAATCAGTTTGAGAATAAACAACAGTAAATGTAGATAAAAAAAATTAGGGCACAAAATGCCAATCTAACAAAGGATGTCTTGCAATGTGTGACTTGAAGAACTGGATATTAGAAGCTGAGATTCACCTTCAGCGCTTTCCCAAGAATCATAGAGAGCAGCAAACACAAGAGGCTTGCCATCTTTAAAGTGAATGTAGTAAGGCTGCTTCTTTGTGCCATCTTTTTTCCATTCATAGAATCTGAAGAATGGATCGAGGTAAAGTAAAGCATGGAAAATTCGGAGAATTACAAGGGTCATCAATTTAAACACCACTATCAATTTAGAATGTTACAAGAAGCAAGAGTAGCTCCCAAATACAACAGACATTTAGAAGAAAATATTTCATGACGTTATGGGAAATATGTTCTCTTCTACTTGTATACGGAGTATTTATATGGAAAAACTTCAAACAATCAGCTTAATCACATCCAGGAAAAGCTGCAACAGACTCAAAAGGATAAATAATATACTCATTCAACAAAGGGCACAGATTTAAATTTTCAACAAACCAAGATACAATAAATACATACCCTTCTACTGCCACTAGGCACCGGTTTTTAGGAAGCAGACGACGAAAAGATGCCTTTTCAGATAATGATTCAGACCGTGCATTGAACTGTAAATAAGATGAAAAGAATCTCACTGAACTTTGATAGTTTATGTAAATAAAAGGAAAAAAAAGGCGCAGTGAGGTTCCGTGACAGTAAAATTTTGAATACCAGAATCTTTCATAATCAACACAAAATCATAAATTTGATACATACATAGAATAAAAACACATTTAAAAAAGGACCATAAATAAATATAGGCCAACAAAGAAGTCAATATTCTGAAGGATCAGGATTTTTCAAACTTACAGTCAGACAAATTCTCAGCCATTTATCTATCTGAAACTAATTTTTTTTTTCCCAAACTTAACAACTGGATTAAGATAAACCGGCGGTTTCAAATCAAATTCTCCCAGCCTAACATGCGAAGTGTGAAATATTTAGTTATAATTTCATGGCATAACAAGTATAATGATAAGACAAGTATGAGAAAGCATTACCATCTTATAAAAATCAGGTTTCTCAGTTTTCTTAGTGAAACTAGGAATTAGCCCCCATTTCATACAATGGAGAACAACACCTTCCCCATCAGATCCATCATCCCTCCTGATAACCGGAATATTTGAACCCGGTGCAACATTATACGATGGGCGGTACCTACTCAATATTTGAATTGGACCAAAAGCCAAACAATCGTTAAGATTGAAGATATAACTGTAAAACTTACTAGTAGATGGCGCACTTGGGAATACCTGTCCGTGTTAACGCTACGCACGGGGCCGTTGGTGCGGTGACAAGCCCGGGGGATATCATCTACTCCGAGAGTGCAACGCGCTCTTCCACACATGGTTATTTTTCGGTTTGACTACTGTTGCCGCTCCTCGCACTCTCAACAACAGAGGAAGGGCGGGAACCGAGGCGACCATAAATTCTTCTAGAAGCCACAGTCGGATTATGATTGCCTTCATCAAAATGTCTCTGATTTCGACACGTTGCCCTTCACTTTCTCTAATAAAATATAATAAAATTTTAATTAAAATAGCATAATTTTATTTTGTCTAATGATGGTAATGGACATCTACTGGATTATAATTTATACGAATACACTTAAATACCTAAAATAATATCAGTTTTGCGATTATCTCCAATTTTAAGCCTTATGGTACTTTTTTATTCACAATGTAAAATAATATTGTTTACATTTTTTTTTTTAAGAATTTAAGCAAAATTGTAAGATTTGTTGAGAGAAAAAGGTAAGAATAATTAATCTTATCACTAATTCCTCGTTCATAATTTATGTATTTCTTGTGTAATTATATGATTTAGAGTTAGATCTTGTGTAATTATATGAAAATTTTGGGTAGGATTTAAGTAATACAGATGAATTTTACATTATTAGTTCATTAATTTTAGTTGCTTTGTAATTAATTTTAGTTTAGAGAATAATTTACTTATTTCTTGTATGCATGAATATGAGAGATGATCTTAGATAGAGCGGATGTGGTAGACATGAATAGAAAAAATGGAAATTTTAGATCTTTTGGTGTTTATTTTAAAAAATATAAAAATATTGGTTTTTTTTTTTTCAACATATGGAATTTCTTGAATATCATTCTATATTCATGTATTTTAATCAATATTGTTATACCTAAATTTATTTTGCTAATCACAGAAATTATTTTTCTTTTTTGAAAAAGACTGGAATAGTATTTATGTTTAAGCATGATAAATGTGAATATATAAAAATGATTGAAATAAAAAAATGTTGATAATTGAATAAAAAACTATTTATAAATGATTGATCGAGGTTTTGAGCTCTCCTTTAAGAATTAATCTATTCATACCAATAGAGGTTGAAAAAGATGTAACAATCTTTTCAAGGATTTTGACTCATTTCTATTTTAGATTTCTTGTGAGTTTGAGTTTGTAAATTAAAAAAAAAAAATTGTTATAATAAAAATACAATTCATATAAAAAATAACAATTCTACAGGTTTAGGATAGTATTAATAGAAACACAATTATGCAAATTATAAGCTATTGAGAATCAAGTAAGAGCATAATGTAAGAGAAAATAAATACCTAGGTTTTTTAAAAGCCAAAGGACTTATTCCCATCAAGGTTTCACTCAAAAATAAAATTTCACTTCTCAATTTTTAAAATGCTAAATATTTACTCTTTGATATTTTTTATCTAATATTATTAATATTTATAATAAAATAATTAAAATACCCTTATTAAAAAATTAAAAAGTTATAAAAAATAAGATAATATTTAAATATAAAAATATATTAAAATATAAAAAATTAATACAAGTTAAAAAAATATTTAAATTTTAAAAAATTGAAAAGACATTAGGTGGCCATAAACTGCTACTTAGTTCTAAGGGTCGCCTTTTATTTTAGTGGATATAACAAGATCTGACTATATTTGCCAACAACACGACAAAAAATAGTTTGTGAGGCTAAGACTAACCATTTACGTTTGTTTTCGATCATTTTCATCTCCTCCAACATAAAAGACGATCGATCTGACCTTCATGATCGATGCTAACGATAGTACAATTTTAAAACTTTTTATATTTAATATATTTAAAATTTTTTATATTTAAATAATATTTTTATATTTTTATAAAATTTATTTAAAAATTTTATAAATTTGTATTAAAATAATCAAAATACTTTTTTGACTATTAAAATTTAACTAGTAATTATTAAAATAGGTATTTAAATTTTTAAAAATTAAAGTTTATCTTTTAAGTAAAACCATGGGTGGAAATATGTCCTTCGCTTTTTTTTAAACTCCATCTTGTACTTGTTTTATCTGACGAAATTTTCTTTTCTTCCACATGTGTATGACCTGATTTGGGGCATTCTACTTAAATTTTTAAGTACTATTTTTTGTATGATTTTTTATCTTCTTGTTATTTGCATTAGATTCTTAACAAGTCTCCATGTTTAGGTCAATATTAAGTATTGAGGTATATACAGAATCAAACTTTGTATTGTGATTGTTTTCAGGAATCTTAATTAATAATTCAGAGCCACCCTACTTCCTGCAACCATTATTTTATGTAACCTCTACAAAGCCATCAATCGTGGCTTTCCCAGTTTGTGACTGAAAAGCTTATCCAAAAGTGTGGAATAAGTTCTTTATTTTTATTCAGTATAAGACTACTCCAAGATGCGTGACGTTTCATTGATGGAGAATTTGAATATATACAATTCACAATTTCACAGTTAACATCAGGAGCTAATTGATTACACAATCAAATATTTAATTTACTTGAGTTGAGACATCATCAGCACATAGTTGGCCCATCTATACACAATTTGCACACACCAAGAAACGAATCCAAGTGAAACTGGTGGGGAAATAAGTTGAGGGATCTTCTCAACGCTTCTTGGCTTCCTTTTCAGCCTGCAAAATCCATTCACCCAAGTTAATCACCTTGAGAGACAGAAAGGGGGAGCATACTGATATTATATACATATATTTGCATGTCTTAATTAAATTTATGTACTTACGGCTTTGATAGCCCGTTCAAGAGCTTCCCATCCATGTTTATCAACATATTGTGTTACTAATTTCCTTGCATCAAAGCTCATCATCTCGAGGACCTTCTTTTGCTCTTCCGTATAATTTGATGAGGCTACGAGCCCACCAATCTTCACATATTTCCTGACGTAATTTGCATAGATATAAGCTGCCCCATGGAACATCGGTAACACCAGCCACACGCAGAATACAAACTTTATGTATGGCCAAAACGGGAGCCTGCGCTCACACAGATTGATCAGAGAGAAACCATTATGATTATTTCTATTATAAAGATCACAGTTTATGTGAACCATTCTTACCAAGCCAGGATTTTATAACATGATAACTCAAACAGGGTTATAAATGAGTATATAATCCAGTATGTTAACCACTGCTGATCATCCAAGGTTGAAGGACTCTCCATTGCTCTCATTGATGCGTATCTGTTCATTCATAAAAATTAAACACATGCTATTCTTCTTCTTCTTCTTATCTTTATTTTCCCTTCAATATTATATGACTTAGAAAATAATTGCGGAGCATTTTACTTACAATGGATAAAGAAGCATCACTCCAGCCCTGTTGACAGCCGAGAATAATATAACATTAATTCCTGGCTTGTACTTGGAATAAATATGAACTACCAAAATATACAATCCTTGGCTTGAAAATTGTGTACAAATTTTATGGATGACAAATCTAGTTCAAAGATCAAAATGAAAAAAAAAATAAAAAAATACCCGACTAGTGCATCCAAATGTTTGTATATTACTGCAAGAACACCCATATTTCACTGCTGAAAATGTCTTTCTTCCCCCGGTTGATACACTGACGAATTAATAAAAAGCTTAAATATGACTAATTCACTATGAGATAATGAAAAGCCTGCGAAGATGCTGTCGAGTATTTTAAAGGTATGAAAGGTTGATGAAAACAAGCAAGGAATTCCTGTTGAAGGAGCCACACTCTTTCTTTTCCTTTGACCACAAGAGAAGTAAGAAAATGAATGAAATATCAACTTAATTATTTTTTACTTCACCCTTTAAACTTCACAGTTATATACCTTATAATTTCTTTCTCCCTGTGATCAATTTTATGATAAAATAGGGAAAAAAAAGAAAGAAAAACCTTTATGTTCTTAGGACACGAGACAAATATATTTTTAAAAATTAAAACTCATGGTATCTAATACTTTATGTGAACAAAAAGAGAAAACGATATTTTTTATTTGAATTATGTCAAAATGATAACTTCCCACTTTTGATGTTGGAAATTGATATTTTCTCACATTTAGTCAGAAATTATTAATAAAATTAATTAATTTTTATGATAGACATACTAAAATAAAAAAAATATTTCATAACTTTTAATATTATTAAAATAAATAATATTTTACCCCATTAACTTATTAAAATTAAAATTACCCCTATTTTATACAAAAATAAAATTTACAACATAACTACACCATTGGATAACTTAGGTCAAGTGTTGAAATGTATTAATATTTTACCTATAATTTTCAAATCAACTAATAACCTATTAAATCTTATGTAATAATGTCCTTAATATCTTTAATCCCAACTACATATAACTTAATCTTAATACACAACAATCAAATTTAAACCCAAAGTCTTAACTCCTTAGCCACATCTAAAATCTTAGAGTCTATGAATAATTGCATTTATACAAGCCTTGTTCATGAATCTTATGTTTTTTATGTGGATTAACAAAATTTGAATTAAGATTGAACTTGATGCCTGAATTTAATGGTTTCTTTTTTTTTTTTTTTTTTTGGTTTTTTTCTTGACTTCATGTTTTTTTCATGATTTAATTTAAATCATGCCTATTATTCTCTGCCGGATTTGGGATGGTAGAATCTGAATGAGTTTGTTTTATTTCTATAAAAATAAATCATTTTTTTGGGGTATGTCAGTAATTTACCACAGTCGGGCCTCCAATTTCTCCTGAATCGTAAGATAAGCTGCAACTAGATTGACGTTCATTTCCATATTTACCCCTCTATATATTCTTCAGTCTGTCTTTCTTGCGAAAGCCACAAGGAAACCCTAATCGAACCCAATTTCGGGTCTCTGCAACTCGGCTTTGGTTACCAACTGTACGTTCTAAAACCTTATTTATCTTCTATACTTTATTGTTTTGTTCAATTCTTGACTGTTAATTGTTAATTTTATATATCCAATTCCAAAATCCATATCTTTACTAAACTGCTAGTTCTGTAGGGTCCGGTCCGTACGTCTCCCTTTTAAGTTTCCGATCCGAGACCCACCGGGTCTTGAATCGGTCTTATGACCCGATCGGTTATAACCCGTTTTGTGTCGCCTGGGTCTATCGGGTTAGTTGCTGATAGGAAACGATAAAGTTCCGTCCATGTTCTCCGGTGGCTCTGATTCCCGGGTCAACCCGTAACCGATATGCTTGCTACAAATTAGTATCAGGGCTGGGTAACGGAGAACATGATTCTGGGTTTGGACTTTCCTAACCTGAAGGAACATTAAATTACAGAATGTAGATTAACGAGTTCATTTTTATGATTTAGTTGCATGTTCTTTCAGTGTACTGTTTCTTGAATGAAAATTTTTCGTTCGTGTTATCACATTGTGTTGAATGTATGGCTATGTTTTGTCGAAAGGTAAGCTATCTTAACTAAATTTTTGTTAATTTGGTTTACATGAACTAGGGTTAGGCGTTAGTGATGAACTTGGTGACTTTATATGCACGGCCTCGTAGATATGTTAAACACAACCGTTATTTATTTATTTTTTTGTTTGCTGAATTATTATTTATAACTAGCATTAACATGGGGCATCAGGGTGCTAGTTTCTAGTGAACTGTTGAATTTCGGCTTAAACCCTTAAAGTCTACTGATAGTGATGCCTGTATTAAATGGGCTTGGTCATCGCTTTATGTAGTAGCGAACATTGGAGCCCCATTCAGGAATGTTTATATAGTGGCACTCTATTGACGGGAAAAAATTGCAGCTACAAGATTGCCTTCTTGTTTTGAGTTTTAAGGCTAAATGTTGGTGTTACCTTTTAATTTATTTGTTGCAAACTTATTTAGTTGCTCCTATTAGTAGTTTCAATTTTGGAGGCATTATTCTAAAAACTTGTATGGGCATGTTAAGATTTATATATTTCAAGGAAAATGTTGGCTTACCTTTGGTAGCATAAAGAAAAAGTGGTGAAAAAAAAATAAAAAATCAAAGTATACGAAAGGAAGCTCCCACTATAAGATTGAAAAATCACAGAATTTTAATGAGTGTGCCTAATGTGAAAAATGACATGTGACCTAAAGAGCTAATGAGATCTACTAGTCGGTTCTGTCTTCCACATTCCATCAAATAGATTTTGTACTCTTTTAGTGGATACTTAATTCTTATATATTATCTGGATCTTCTAGTTGGCTTTGTCTTCAGTATTTGATCAAATAGATTTTGTACTCTTTTAGTGGATATTTAATTCTTATGTATTATCCAGAATTTCTTGTTCTGCCAGTAGCTATGGCGCTGTGAAATTGTAAAGGAAGATTGGCATTATTTATGGAAATTTACCTCTAGTAGAACCTTTGTGAAATACCAGAGGCTGTTATTGATTAGGGTGTAGTGTTTCATCATGGACATTTCATGATGGAAACTATGTTGTTTTGTGGAGCATAGAGTTCTCAAACTAGGTGTGTTTGCTCCTAAATAATCCTGACTCGTGGGATGACATTTTATTGTGTAAGTATTGAATTAGCTTAGGTTGTTACATTTACTTGTTGATGACTGTCTTAGATAATGCTTGAAGACTACTTAATTGTCCTTGTAATCTTTCTCTCTTGCCCTGACCCCCAAAATGTAAACTAAAAGGAAAAGGAAAAATTTAGGCTCAACGAGTTATAGATATATTTTATTTTTTCTGCATATACTATCTGACATGCTTATTATAAATTTTTCTATCTGAAATTATTTTTCTTAATATGTTTTTGGCATATTTTACACATTGTTGCTTTTCTAACTCTTAATGACTTCTGTATTGATTTAAATGATTACCAAGATTTTTTGGTTAAATAAAGGATTTAATTTAGTTATGATGCACATTCAGGTTGGTGCAATGGATTTGTCCGATGCAGTCATTGTCAACTCCAGCAGATTAAAATCTGTTGTGTGGAATGACTTTGATCGGGTGAAAAAGGGTGATACCTATTTGGCTGTCTGTAGGCATTGTAAAAAGAAACTTAGTGGATCTAGTACTAGTGGAACTTCACATTTGAGGAACCATTTAATTAGATGTCAGAGAAGAGCTAATCATGTAATATCTAACCATGGGTTGGGTCATTATATTCCAGCAAGGGGAAAGAAAAAAGAAGGAACCCTTGCCCTAGTGAGTATTGATCAGGAACAGAAAAAAGATGAAGTAATTAACCTTGGGAATATTAAATTTGAGCAAGAACCAATGAAAGAAGAGACGGTTAACATTGGTAATAATAACTTTGATCAGAGGCGAAGTCGATATGATCTTGCCCGCATGATCATCCAACATGGCTATCCATTGGCTATGGTTGAGCATGTTGGATTCAGGATATTCGTTAAGAATCTGCAGCCACTTTTTGAACTTGTGACATCCAACAGAGTCGAGGCTGACTGTATGGACATTTATGCAAAAGAGAAACAAAAAGTGTATGAAATGTTGGATAAATTACCCGGCAAAATCAGCATCAGTGCTGATGGGTGGGCTACTACAGGTGATTCGGAGTATTTGTGTTTGACAGCACACTTTATTGATGAAGATTGGCAGTTGAAAAAGAAGACTTTGAATTTCATTATGACTGATTCTTCTCATACAGAAGATGTGAGTTCAGAGGTTATAATGACATGTCTAATGGATTGGGATATAGATCGTAAGTTATTTGCTGTGACATTTGATAATGGGGCTAGCAATGACAACATGGTCTATAGAATTAAAGATAGGCTGTCTCAGAATAGATTCCTCTACTTGAATGGTCAATTGTTTGATGTTCGCTGTGCCACAAATGTTGTCAGTCTGATGGTTCAAGATGCTCTGGAAGCAGTTTGTGAGGTGACTTGCAAGATTAGGGAAAGCATTCGATATGTTAAAAGTTCACAATCAACCCTAGCAAAATTCAATGAAGTGGCTCTAGAAATTGGAGTTGGGAGTCCTAAGTGCTTGTGTGTTGATATTCCATCACAATGGAACTCTACATATTCAATGCTTAAAGATGCATCAGAATGCAGGGAGGTGTTTTTCCGTCTGCAAGAATATGAACCAGACTACAGAATGTGTCCATCTGACCTAGAGTGGGAGAGAGTGAATGCCATTATTGGCTGCCTGAAGCTCTTTGTTGAAGTTACTAATGTTTTCACAAATAGCAAGTATTTGACTGCAAATATATATTTTCCTGAGATTTGTGATATACATTTACACTTGATTGAATGGTGCAAGAATCCTGATGAATTTCTTAGTTCATTGGCCTTGAAAATGAGAAGCAAATTTGATGAGTACTGGGATAAATGCAACTTGTGTTTAGCAGTTGCAGCTATGTTAGATCCCCGATTCAAGATGAGGTTGATGGAATATTACTATCCGCTATTATATGAAAATAGTGCTTCAGAGCTCATTGATGATGTTTTTGAATGTATTAAGACGCTATACAATGAACATTCTATTGGCTCTCCGTTAGCTGCACTCGACCAAGGCCTGGCTTGGCAAGTAAGTGGTGGTTCTGGGACTTTGGTTTGTTGTGGAAAGGATTCAAGGGACAAACTAATGGGGTTTGATAAATACCTGAATGAAACTTCTCAGACTCAAGGGTCAAAGTCAGATCTGGACAAGTACTTGGAAGAACCTCTGTTCCCACGTAATGTTGATTTCAATGTATTAAATTGGTGGAAAGTTCATACTCCAAGGTATCCAATCCTATCAATGATGGCACGCAATATTTTGGGAATCCCCATGTCAAAAGTTGAATATAGCTCAGCATTCAACATTGGAAAGAAAGTGCTAGACCATGACCGAAGCTCACTACGCCCACCTCTTGTTCAAGCTTTGATGTGTTCTCAAGATTGGATGAGAGAATGAAGTGCAAGTTGATCTTCATTTATTAGTTTCCTGTATCTCTATATAGGTTGTTAATAGACTTCTTTCCTGTATCAGTTTGCAAAAGACATCTATTACATTTGAGATGTGAAGCCCAGCTACAATCTACATAGAAGTGAGGCCCCAAATTTGATGTTGACTCAATGGTGTGGTGTGCATGCATGCCATTACAATATATAGCAGCTATAGGTTGTTCCAACAATAAAATGAAGGAGTTCACATCTTGAAAGGGATATTATTACTAGTAATTTGCACCAAACAATTATACGTAAAGGTTGTTTCAAACGTAACAAATTAGTATGGTTAATTTAAGAAAAATCAATTGAAATAAAATTAATATAAAGTCCATATATATATTTGGGACGCATCAGAGGAATCATAATAAATATGAAAGATACAGGGAGGAAGCAGCAACCGGAAAAGAAATCATTGAAATTGTACAGATTTTATATTCTCTTGCATACAAAGTCATCCTTCTATTTTAACACAGAAAAAAAAAAATCAAATTAATTTTCTGATGTGGCTGGAAGGTGACATTTTATGTTGGCATTTATTCTATTAGGTAATGCATTAAATTTTGGCATCCATCTATTCTACCCTCCATTCATCATCCATTTCGAAGCTCCAATTTAAGAATCTTACTGCAATTGTGGTCCCTTGGCTTGCTGCCTTGAAAATGAAATAATTAAATTACAACCCTAATTTTATTTTATATTCCTTAATTCAACTTTTATTATCATTAATTTTCTTAATGATTTATGCATATTACTTATCTAGTTACCTTTCTTTCTTCCTCTCACACGCCACCTAAAAATTCAAGAGCCTATATGTTAGTTTATGCTTTTGATTTTGACCACAACCTACATATCTATATAGAGTTTTTTTGGATACTTGACTTGTTCGCGTTGCCATCACACTCTGATGTTTTTCAAAATTCCTTCCATCCTATTACGGCCAATTCATTCCTTTTCCGCTCATTTTGGGACCTTCTTATTGTTTTAGACCTCTATTTTTGCTTGTCTTAGACTATATCTTTTCCTAATTCCTTTACTGCTTTATGATAGTGGGGTTGCGTGTATATGACTTAATTTTATACGTCTTTTACTTTTAAAATTAATACACACTGATTTTTATACATATGTATTTACCACTTTGATTAGATTAATTCTGCAGTAATAGTACTATATTTAAACAGTATCAGAAGAGAGATTTATGCTTTAAGTTAAGAGTAACGAAATTTTAAAAAAAAAAAAGAAAAAAAGAGAGATTTTAGCGTATCTCTGATTGCCAGGAGTCTGATCACTGCCGAAGAGTTGACATTGCTTTGCATATCATTCTCAATGTTTTTTACCCCTAAAAATGAGTAAAGAAAACAAAATAAATGTGTAATGTATATGTTTATTCTTACTCATAATTGGCTATTTTTGACGCATGCAACTAATCCTCATGGTACATTTGACTAATTAATTAGCGATTTATATTAATACGGGAGACAATTTTGGTTGATGGGTCACATTTTTATGTTTCTCACTAAGACTTCAACAGTATAATCACCAGCCTCGTCATTTATTACTTTCTTCTAATTTACATCCGTATTTACACACACACACACACACACACACACACACGCATATCAACAATATCAAAGAAATCAAGAAGTTTCGTTTTGGGATGATAAGGGAAAATGAAGCTGGGACTGAAGCAGCAGCTAACAGAGTCGAAGCATTGATTGACAGTGAATAAATTTCATGGAAATAAAAGAACAAGTATAGATAATAATAATACTTGTCTTGTGATATCGATTTAACTACCCGTAAGCATGACCAGACAAAGACGGTTGTATATAGAGTAGTCACTTTACGAGAGCTCATTCACATAATAATTTGTTTAAAGATGAGTGCGACAAGCATGTTGACGTTGGTGCATTGGATAGATAAAGCCACATTTCTGGTGGAGCATCCATTATTGTGTCCTTTTACCTCCTCTCCACTCAAATCCGTTATCCATAACCCTACTGTGCTTTTGTTTTAAAGCTTTCACTAGGACTAGCTAAAATATCAAGATATTTATATATATAATATATATTTTCCACCAAGACTTTTTCCCCTTAATTTCTCAATCTCTCTTTTCTCGTCTTAGCTAGCTAATTAGAATTAGTGAGAAGGAAAAGCAAAAAGAATCTATTGTGAGGGATACTTTGACGACCTACGGCACTCTCGTAGAACTATTTTTCTGATGTACAGCAATAATCGAACTGAGAGTTGTACAATAAGATATTTACATGTGGAAGGGTGAACAGGTGGGGACATTGAGAATGGTACAAGAAGAAGAAATAATACATCATTGCATTTATTATTAAGTCTAATTAATCTTGCTTTCTGGGTTCAGATATTCCCTAACTCCCTCCCAGGTTCTTAGCCTTTCTACTTACCATCCAAACGAATCAACATGGGAACACTCTTTTAAATTAAATATGTTTAAGGTAATTTGATCAAACTAGTATATTCTCGTCATTGATATTGGAATTATGTCTTGAATCTGATCCTACGTTATTTGTTTAAAGAAGGTTGTCTTTTATCATATTATTTATTTAGAAAATTTGTAAGGTTAGAGATGGGATTATTAAAGGGTATAGAATAAGGTTGTTTGGGATTTAATAGTTAGAGAGGTTTTTGGTATTTTTTTAATTTAAAAAAGATCTGTTTTCAACTTTTTTTTCTTTTAAAAATATATATTATTGAAATAACCAATATTGAGTTGAATTAAATCAAATATTTGTTTTTGTGTTATTTTTAATCCCTAACCCTGATAACAAAAACAATATTGGCGGTACAAAGCCTTAATTTGACTTGAAAACACAGGGGGTCAAGCTACGAATAGCAAAAATATTTTGGTTTCTTTATAATTATGGTTTAGATTTTGATGTCGAGTACAGTGTACACATAGTAAGAAATTTATATATGACTCCAGTTTAATTTAGAAATGAAAACTTTCTTGGAAAGGAAGGACAACTATGGAAATAAATTTTATTTTGTGTATAAGAGAAAGGAAATCGTATGATTTGTGATTGATCCTGTTAACATAAAACAAAAACAAGTCAGGAATTGGTAGGAATTATAAGCACCTGTTGGCATATGAATTTTTGAAAGGGAGAAAGCATTCATCTGGCCGGGACACTGATTTTACTTTGATATTAAATATTTTGCGTGTTGAACCCCTAGTATTTTGATGACAACAAATACACACACACACATATGACCAAATTAAACAAAGTTTGCTTTTTGTTGGTTTGCTTAAGCATACGACTGTGTATCTTAGACACACGACTGTATTTAATTTATTTTGTAGTTATGTGTGTTAAGCCATGAAATCGTGTAATTTGATCGTATTAATTTTTGTATTCTAAACCATTTTAAATTTTGCAACACACAACCATTCGGTATGATAATGATCGTGTGTGTATGGTTGGAGGTCATTCATGAGGAAACTCAACCGTGCTGCTTATCCGTGTGTGATCAAAGAAAAGGTCAACAAGGAGCCTCTCACGCATTACTATATGTGTCAAGGACACAAGACTATATGTCAAGACCAATTTGAAGATGCACCACTGACACAATCGTGCTCATGCTCCTATGCACAATCAACAAATTGAAACAATTCAACTTTTTTTGATGCACAACTATGTATTAGAGATACATGTCCATCCATAAAAAAATTTTAAGGGGTAAATAGTCTCATGTGATCAACTGACCCTCACTAGTGCCACTTTTTGATCTTTCAATCATAATTCATGTTTTAAAGGCACATGATTATGTGTCTATGACACATGACCATGTGTGAATTGACTAGTGAATTAAGTCGATCATTGGAAATATGCTTGAGGTCATAAATGAAAGATACACAACCATGCGTCTAGACAAATTTATTATAAACTTAAAGTTTTCAAGGCCAAAGAACATATTCCCACTTAAAGTTTCATTCAAAAATAAATTTCCACTGTAAGACATCTAACATGCATGTTATCCTATGATAACCAATCAATTTCATAGATTTCAGATTCGGAAGCATACCTCATGTCATAGTCAATTTCTATGATCCAGAGACTAGTTGCTATAATTTCTCGTCAAAAAGATCGTCCTTATCAATATTGAAATTTAGTGCTTCCAAAATACGCACTAAAACCTTAGATGAGATGGGTTTTGAATTCAGTGAATTTGGGGGACCAATTTTCTGTATTTTTCTGAAAAAGCTTGTGTGTCTATCAAACACAAATTGATGGCTTTTTATACTAATTGTCAAAAGGACAATTATGCCCTTATAAAGTGTTATACCATTTTACCCTTATGAGAATTATTAAAATTAACCTTAATTTGTAAAATAATTCTAACATTCTTCTACTTGGTCTTATACTTTATAATATTATCCACAACAACCTTTATGTTTAAATACAAATTAAAATTGTGCGAATCACAGCGGTAAATCCCTATTAATCAGGTATTATCTTTCATGTATCACAACACAATTTCTCTTTTTAAATAAACTCAAATGTGGATCCAAACTTTATGAATAAACCTCAAATGTTTATTCCTGGTTCTGCATAATGTTTGTTTTTTCAACCAAAAATATATACAACTCAATGAGAAATAAACCAACAGAGTCAATTACATAAATATGTAAATTACAACTCATAAATATAAAACACTACAAAGTCCCAAAAATACAATATGATCTCTGAAATCTTTATGTGGCATGCCTTTGGTCAGAGAATCAGCAATCATCTGCTCAGTCCAAATGTGTTCTATGAGCACTTCCTTAGCTTTTATGTGCTCTCTGATTGCTAAATACTTAATGTCAATATGTTTGCTTCGACTCCTACTTTTATTGTTTTTAGCAAAAGAACACGGCAACAAAGTTATCATAGTACAACTTTATTGGCCTCGAAATGGACTCAACGTTTTTCAGTCTAGAAATAAAACTTCGTAATCAAATACTCTGTGTAGTAACCTCAAAACAAGCAACAAACTCAGCTTCCATGGTAGAAGTGGCAACCAAAGATTGTTTTGTACTTCTCCATGAAATGACTCCCACAGCAAGGTAAAACACATAACCAGATGTTGATGTACGAGAATCAACGTAATTAGTGAAGTCTATATCTGAATATCCAACAACTTCTAAATTGTCAGATCTCCTGTATGTAAGCATTAAATCCTTTGTACCTTGAAGATATCTCATAACTTTCTTTGCAGCTCTCTAGTGATCCAGACCAAGATTACTTTGAAATCTCCCTAACACTCCAATTGTAAAAGAAATATCGGATCGGGTATAAACTTGAGCATACATCAAACTTCCTACCGCCAAAACATATGTAATGTTTACCATTTGTTCCTTTTTAAAATCAAGTTTTAGACAATGTTCCAAGGTTAATCTGTTACCCTTGACAATGGGTGTAACACTCGATGAACAGTCATTCATCCGAACTCTCTCAAGAATTTTATTGATATAAACTTCCTGAGATAGCCCCAAAATATGACGGGATCTATCCCTATGTATCTTAATGCCAATAACATAAGATGTTTCACCCATATCTTTCATATTAAAGTTTTGAGAGAGAAACTATTTCACCTCATGTAACCCCAAATCATTAGTTGCAAGTAAAATATCATCAACATACAACACAAGGAAGATGATTTTGCTAAAGAAAAATACCAATAGGAGTAGTGAAATATTGGAAATCATACATACTGATATTTATTGCCTTTATTTAAGCTCTATAGGTCAAAAATATTTCATTACATTTATTGATAATCACACTAGATTTATGTATCTCTACATGCTTCATACTAAGGATGAAACATTGAATGTTTTTAAAATATATAAAGCAGAAGTAAAGAAACAATGTGGTAAACAAATAAAAATAGTGAGATCTGACCGAGGTGGTGAATATTATGATAGATACACTGGTTCTAGACAAGCACTTAGTCCATTTACAAAATTTCTTCAAGAACAAGATATTGTTGTCTAATACACATTGTTTGGCATACCATCACAGAATGATGTTACAAAAAGAAGAAATAGGACGTTATTAGATATGGTAAGGAGTATGCTAAGTAACTCCAGAATACCTTACTCTTTGTGGTATAGAGCTCTTAAGACAACAGCGTATATTTTAAACAGAGTTCTAACCAAGGTTGTTCCCAAAACATCATTTGAGTTATAGAAAGGTTGGAAATTGAGTTTAAGACATTTACGCATTTGGGGTTGCCTCGCTGAAGTCAGAGTTTATAATCCACATGAGAGGAAATTAGATCCAAGAATAATAAGTGTATTTTTCATTGGATATGCTGAGAAATCCAAAGGATACAGATTTTATTGTCCAAACCATTATAGTAAGATTATCTAATCAAAGAATGTCAAATTTAAGGAGAATGAAGTGGTTAGTGGAAGTGATCGACTCAAAGACTTGATCCTTGAGAATTCTGATTGAACTAGAGATACGATCCCTGATATTAGTACTCCCTTATCAAGTAGGTTTTGGTTGTTCGTCTTACTATGATGAATATAGAAGAACCAACTGTACCTGAGTCGTATCTTCCTGAAATAACTTTAGAAGATCATGGTAAGTATCCTCTTCAAGAAGATCAACCAGCTGTACAATAGTCTCAATCAGAAACTATTGAACCAACTTTAAAAAGATCTATTAGAGTTAAAAAATTGGTAATTCCTACTGATTATATAGTGTATCTACAAGAATCTGACTATGATATCACTATTGATAATGATCTTGAGTCGTTTTCATAAGCTATTGAAAGTGATAAATCTGATTTGTGGTATAATACTATGAAATATTAAATGAATTCAATGACACATAATCAAGTTTAGAACCTTATTGAATTGTTTGTTGGAAAGAAATCTATAAGTTGTAAATGGGCTTTCAAAACTAAAAGGGATTTCAATAGTAATATTGAGCGATACAAGGCTCGTCTCACTGCTAAAAGCTTCACTCAAGGGAGGGAATTAATTATAAAGAGACCTTTTCTCCTATTTTCAAAAAAGATTCTTTCCACATCATAATGACATTGACTGCCCCATTTTGATTTTGATTTACACTAGATAGATGTGAAAATGACATTTTTGAGTGGGGATCTGTATGAAGAAGTATATATGAGACAACCTGATGGGTTTGTTTCGAGTAGTGGTGAGAATTTGGTGTGCAAGTTGAAGAAGTCCATATATGGGCTTAAATAGGTCGCCCGACAGTGGTATTTAAGGTTTCATAATGTTATTTCTTTATTTGGTTTCGTTGAAAACATCATGGATCAATGTATATATCACAAGATTAGTGGGAGCAAAATCATCTTCCTTGTGTTGTATATTGATGATATTTTACTTGCAACCTATGATTTGGGGTTGTTACATGAGGTGAAATAGTTTCTCTCTCAAAACTTTGATATGAAAGATATGGGTGAGACATTTTATGTCATTGACATTAAGATACATAGGGATAAATCCTATCATGTTTTGGGGCTATCTCAGGAAGTCTATATTAACAAAATTCTTGAGAGATTTCGGATGAAGGACTGTTCATCGAGTGTTGCACCTATTGTCAAGGGTGACAAATTGACCTTGGAACAATGTCCAAAGCTTGATTTTGAAAAAGAACAAATGGCAAACATTTCATATGCTTTGGCGGTAACCTTTGTCATAACCTTTTGCTCTTTTTCCACTTTGGCAAACCCTTGGGGTCGTTATATATCAATTTTCAACAAGCTTATGCATATATTGCTCTTATTCTCACTCTACTCTCTCTCTCTCAAGCTCATACTCTTGTTTTCTTAAGAAAGATTTTGATTTTGATTATCCATCTTTGTAGAGACATTTATCACTTGTAATTTATTTATCTAAACACTCTAGAGGGAAATCTTGTATCACAATTATAAAGAGCGTAATCCCAATTCAACTAGTGCATTTTTTAAAAGAATTTGAGTGAAAATTTTAAACCAATTGCTTGGAAAAGTGAATGTAGAAGGCTTGGATAAAAGTACTCCGAGCCACTTTAGAAATCTTAAATATTTTTCTCTCACTTTTCATTTCTCTTTTTATTTTGATAGATAAAGCACAATAATTAAATTATTATATATTATATAACAGTAGAATGAATTAAAGAGTGTATGAAATCAACAAAACAAACAATCATATAATAAAAAGAAAACATGTGTTATTTATCTCGGTTCATCCAAAACATTATTACCTTCAATAATGTTAATATTATTTCAATATCTCCTTAGATTTTTAATTATTATAAATATATTTGTCAATAAATTAATACATCATTTACATGTGTGTTCATATACTAGTTTTCTTATCTCTAAGATAAACTATATTAAGATTCTTATTCATAAAAGAAACTTTACAATAATTCTTATGGCTAAAAGAAATTTTAAAACATAGGTTATCCAAAATGATTGAAGGTTGGGGGCATTGTCACTTGCACCACAACTCACTTATCGGGGAGCTGGAGTTCACTGATCAGATAATAGGGTAAGGAAGCATAATCATAAACATCTTATAGAAATCAAATAAGTGAATAATTTCCATGAAATCAATCTCGTCTTAACAAGTAGTTAGAATATCGAACAGGGATTCCAACCTTTTTTTTTTCAGTAAGTAGGATTCCAACCTTAGTATAATATTAATGATAATTAGATAATTACCTACAAATATTTTTACTTAAAAAAAAAAAAGTCAGTACACATTGATCTGATTGCTATATAATTCAGAAAAAAAAACTAAAGTAATACCAAATGGCCGGGGAGAAGCAAGGACATAAGCCCCAAAATACATGTTACCATACTACAACATCCTTACCATAAAAGAACTAGAGAATGCAAGAAGGGTGAACTCTGTGTGTGTGTGTGTGTGTGTATACACGCACACAGAAGAAATAAGAATTCCGCAATAATGTAAGACGAGAGAGGAGTAAGGAAAATTGAACTTTGAGGCAGAGGGGTAAGATCAGAAACAAATCTAGAATGGGGGCCCCTGCTAAAAATCACAAAAGGAAAAACAACATGGGAGGTCCTTTTATTTATTTTGTTTTCATTGAATAATGGGAGGTCTTCCTATTTATTTTGTGTTCATTGAATAATTTTAAAGTCACAGTATATGTATATCTTTCACAAGGTCTCATTCCACGCCATTATTAGTGACTTTCCCAAGAACCTTTTTTTTCTTTATCACACTTCGCCTTTTTTTTTCCATCATGAACTAGATGGAAGGTTAATGGCGCTTCAAAATAAAAAACTCCTTCTTCATACCTCATGCGATACAAATTATGTAGACAGTAAATATAGTAATTAATAAAGTCTATGCAAATTCAATCATAGTGTGATATTTTATGGTTGGGGGTTCTATCTATCTATTTATATATCCCTTGTGCTAGAACAACCCACTTCGGTTTTCTACAACTCAAACTGTTGCAGCTCAAATACATTCAAAAAGAGAGTTTGATTTCAAGAATCTTTGTTCCGCTTTGGTTTAATTCTTTAGCAGGTTAGACTGCACAAATCAACATTACGTTTAGATGCTTAATAGTATGATTTTATGTCGCCTTGATCTAGACGAACCACCAAGTTAGATATCTTAATTTGCTGATGAGACCACCAATTTTATTTTTTTTTTGGCTTTTACATTTATTTTTTGCAGACATCAACCATGGAGTTTCCTAACCAAGAACCAGAAAGCTCTTCTCATAAGAAAATGGGAAGAGGCAAAATTGAGATTAAGCGTATCGAGAACACCACTAACAGACAGGTTACCTTCTGTAAGCGTCGCAATGGATTGCTCAAGAAAGCCTATGAATTGTCTGTGTTGTGTGATGCTGAAGTGGCTTTGGTTGTCTTCTCAAGCCGTGGCCGCCTCTATGAATATGCTAACAACAGGTTTAGTACTTCTTAGATTTCTTTTCTTTTTTTTTTTGTTGAGTTAGATACGTTGGTGATGGATACTCATACTTCTGTCTAAGATGGCTTGTGATTATGATCATTCTATGCTGTTAAGTTTTTAATTTTTTGGGGTCTATATATAGTAAAGTTTCATCTTTTTGGCTTGAATTTGTGTTGTTCTCCTTCCATTAATTTTCCCTTTATGAGTTGGGAATGTCGATGACTACATCTGTGGTTCCCAGCTTCTACTGATAAAAGGTTTTTAATGGATTTTATGAATACCTGTTCGTCATGCGCAGTTCAGGCTAATAAATTAACTTTTGGTGAAGATTGATCGGTTCTCCCGTAAAGAAAGATTCACAGATCTTTCTTTATTAGTCATTTTATTGTCTTTCCTTGTGAGATTTGGAAGTATTTCTGTTTCTTCCTTGTGCTTCTTCTCGGTTCTTTGGTAAAGAGGTGCAGATCTGTAAGTAATAGATACAATTAACTGGAAGTGATGCACAGTAGCATGTTTTAAGAGCAGGAACGAAGGTTATCAAGGTATAACAGGTGTGTAAAATCAGCTTCTTCATCTTTAGCCTTCACTGGACCCTTCTCTCTCTTTTTCTCTCTCTTCATTCTTACCTATCAGCTTAAGCAAAAGTCTGAAACAGCGCAGCTGTGTAGGCTCTAATAAATTCGGTAACTTGCTCTTTGACGCTTACCTAATAGCAAGTCATTTCAACAAGAATGAATCCAGAATTGAGTCCTTGAACTGGATAGACTCAGGTTTTGTCTCAAATCCTCATCACAAATCTTACATTCAAACAAACTCTCAAATCTAAACAAGTAGTCTCCCTCTATAAGCTCTCTGATTGTTCCTTTTCAGCTTTACCAATTTATCCTGTTGGGATGGTGTTATCTGGCTGATTAACCGTTGAGTAATTGAAAGATCTCTCAAATTTCATGCTAGGGTTTCATAACTCGTGTCTATTTTTGTTCGTCACTTGTCAAAAATCTCACTTCATTCCGTAAGGCAGGAGCTACACAAGTATTTCTAGGCTGATGGGGTCTGGATCTGTATAGCCCTTAATCTTTTCGTATCTTCTCTACACATTAGCAAAGAATAGACCTGCCGAATTCAAGTTAGGGTTTTAAATCATAATGGGTATTGGGTCAAATCTTGTCACAAGTTTTACTTCTCCAGTCTGCTTTTAAGATTTAGAGATAGAAGTGTGACTGGCCGATGGGTATCTGAATTTTTCTAATATTTTTGACCATTTTAACCTTCTCTACAACCTAAGAGAAAAAGAGAGTGGTTGTGATTAGGGTTCTTGTGTTTGAGCTGTATATCTTCGTTACAACTCAAGAATCTTTGGTCACGTCAGACAAGATTTTTCAGTTCTTCATATCTGACAAGAAGCCTGTTGTCATTTTTTTCATATCATTTTCATTGCATTCAAGCTTTATTTTTTATCTCAGATGGTGAATATATGCTTCTTTGATTTAGATTTACTTAGATCTCTTTGACTTCTGAAACTCAAAGCAAAAATATAGATCCGATTAGAGGGGGGAAAAGAGCTATGAGCATATGTAAGGATAGCTAAAATGTGCCATCACTTTAGGGAAGATCTCTACTTCTTCAATGTGAATTGCATGAAGAGAGAGAGTGTGTTTCGTTTCTGTGGAAACACAAAATTCCTCAAGATGATGAAGTCCAGCAGTAGGAATAATGATGTTTTATTCTTCATAAGTCAAAATAGAACATAGTTTATCCAAATAAATTTCACCTAGCCTTTTAGTACTAGAGATAGACAATAAAAAGACAAGATCTTTCACATTTCAAGCAACCTACAACTCAAAAAGTATGAAGCTGATTATATGTTCAACCATGACTTTTGTATTAAATATTTGATAAAACATTTTATTAAAAATATTTAAGGTTTTTAGAATTAATAAGATGAAGGGGTTCTCTATAAAAATTTCAAACTCGAGAATTGCTGGGCTTGTTTGATAGAAAGAGAGAAGAAAAGTTGAGGTGACAGAAGACATATCAAACAAATGGTACGAGCCAATAAGGTTCTCTGGGCTATACTGAATGCTGCATCAATGGCTGCTGCAAAAGTCTTCCTGGATCATACCACAAGTCTGCTCAGCAGACTTAGACACAAAATGACGTAAATACTTTTCGTTTTATTATTCCAATAACATTTCAATACCAGGAAACAGAAGCCATGAAAAGCGTTTCTTTTCTTTCTGGGATTTTCAACAAGTCTCGTGGGTATTGAAGAGTCCTTTTAGGTTACAGCGCTGTGTGCACCACTAATGTCAAGTATATTGGCGCAAAGATAGTCGAGCCAATCATATCGTTAGATCTTCTGCCAGCGTGGCAGAGACCGTTCTTCAGTGGCTCGATGAAATTAAGGTTATATGTTCACTGTGCATTTTTCTAATTTTTTTTCCTTGAAAGGAAAGGCTAGAAGCTCTTTGGCTTCTCTCACCCTATATATTTCTTCTTTCCTTGGTAAAAACTATTTCTGTATTTGTTATATTTTTACCTTCCCGCTAGGAATTTGGAATCATCAACATGGAATATATATATATATATATTTAAAACTTACTAGTAGTTTCTAAAGCTTATTGATTACTTTTTACGGATGAATTTTCCTGCTCTTTTTTTTTTAGTTATAAAAGTCCCTGTTTATTTTATCACTGACCATTCTTTCATTTCTAAAGTATTTCTTTCATCATCAACGAAAATTTATATTAGCATTTATATTGATGTAGTATCTAACTGAAAGCCTAATTGAAAAGTGACTATAAGTTAAACTGTACAGAGATTTCTAAAAGTTTGGAAAGCTGAGGAAGTAAGGTATTTTATTTCCTTCTCCCCAGTAATCAGTACTTTTTGGTAGTCTTCTTGAACGGTGCAGCGACATTTGGTTGATATATAAAGATGTCTTGTCTCTGGTTAGTTGTTTATATTTAGTTTATTAATTACTTGCTTCTATGTTATCCATTCAAATAAGATTGGGCAAGGTGTTTGTGTGAGTTATATTGTGTTTTTGATAAAATTCCTAAATGAGCACTAAAAGGGAGTTGGAAACCCAAAAATGTAAGCTTAAATGATCCAAACATTTTTATATCCAAGTTTTATAATTAATAATAATATATTGTTCATGGTAAGTATTGCAATGATTTTAACATCTGAGTCTTTCATCTCACAGAAGTATGTTTTAAGATTTTATGTTTTCAACTAAATCAATGAATTCTTAATTCAATATAAGAGTGAAGTTACATAAATGAAGCAAATGAACTATTATATAAGGATTTCTTTATTTTCACTTTCTTTTTTATCATTCTTTGGTTTATATACAAAATTTCAAGGTCTTTTTTTTTTTTTTTTAAGTGCATTGTTACTTTGAATATAATATTTATAATTTAATGTAGCTTATAATTTTTCTTCTAATGCTTAATATATTCTAGTAAAGATCCAATCTCAAAGGACCAACAAAATTTATTTTCCATGCGGTATCTATTTGAAATTTAAATTAACACTAACTATTCTTTGAATTGTCAGATTTTTGTTTCCCATTTGTTTCTCATGGTTCCTTCTCATTTTCTTTTGTTAAGTTAATACTGAATTCAATTTTATGATGATTGCTGAATTTTTATATAAAATTTGAGACTTAACTCGAATGATTAGCTTTATAATCAGTCGGTTCGGACCTCCACTTAGTTTCACCCAAGCTTCATCCTGTTCATGGATAGATCACCCAGGTTCGGGTCCATAAGCAGTGACAATTGCCCTATGAAGGCTCGCTTTCGCTACGGCTCCGGTGGTTCCCTTAACCAAGCCACTACTTATGAGTCGCCGGCTCATTCTTCAATAGGCACGCGGTCAGAGCCCTGGTCTCGTCTCCTCCCACTGCTTGGGAGCTTGCGGTTTTATGTTCTATTTCACTCCCCGATAGGGGTTCTTTTCACCCTTCCCTCACGGTACTATTTCGCTATCAGTCATCCAGGAGTATTTAGCCTTGTAAGGTGGTCTTCGCTGATTCACATGGGATTCCACGTGCCCCATGCTACTCGTGATAGTAATGAGATATATATATATATATATATATATATATATATATATATATATATATATATATATATAAGAGGGTGTTAAGATAGTAAAACGCTAATTATAATGGGGAAACCTAACTCTGTTAAGCATCCAAACCGTTAACCTTCCACACCAAAGCTTAGAACCCTTGATTTTTATGAAAGTGTGATTGAACACAAAAAAAACCTCTGTATTACTCATTCCAATTCCCAGACATTTCCCTTCAATTCATCAAATATAAAAGAAATATTGCAATGTATCGGTTTCTAAAGCTACTTTCCCTGGATGCGATATATGCACAAATGTCAACTTCAGAGCATGGATGACTGATGAATTATTAAACCTTAATTCTTCATTCCACTTTTAGTCACTACTGAATACTAAGTTCAACATTTCAACTCCAAAGTAGCTTTCTATGGTAGCCTTAATGTTTGACATCATTTCTTTTTTTTTTTAATAAAAATTGATCTCATCCAGTTATGGTAGAATACATCAATTTATATGAATGTGTTAGGGGAAAATTTTTGACATGTAGCATCATTTATCTATAAAACCTCTTAGCATCACCATGGTAAATTTTGATCGCATAATTATTTCTTTTATTTTCTATTGAACAAAGGTTATGTTATTGAATTGTCTTATTGAATCCATTAATAATAGCAAACATTCCATTAAATTAGTTTGATATATATAGCTGGCATTAAATAGTTGAAAATTTTGGGAAGGGGCCTATGTTGTCATATTACAGTATGAGTGACCTATATAATAGTATTTCATGTAGAGATAAAAATCATATCTTGATTCGGTTGTCTTTAAAGGCACTCCAATTTGATTTTTTTTATGACCCTGAGTATTGTCATTTCAAGATTTTGATATCTCAGTTGAAATATGCCCCAAATATCTCGTATATGTGAGTTATAATTGTAGAGTGATATTTCAAGAATTTATTTACTGTAAATTATGCTTAGATGCAGAAATATCAATTTATGAGGTGGTTAAAAATCACATGTGAATTGTGAAATGAAAGAAAAGTTTTTGAGTTCTGGTGGTGTTCATTGTTAAATTTTTTTTATTACACATATCTTCTCAAACTATCTACTGATGACTTAATTTCTTCCTTGCTGATGTTCTTAAACTATCTGCTATATTACACCTTGACGTTGAATCAACAATTGAGGCAATCTTATCTGAAGTAAGAGGTGGAGCTCAAAGTAGAGCTTTTACTGGTTCTTTTAAAGAACTTATGACATACATGATCAGAGATATAGCATGCCAGTCTTCTCAACTTTTTCCACTAAAACTGCACGCCGACAAGCCTAGGTCTTAAAGTTGAACCTTTTGTCAAAATTTTCACTTGTCCCACGTCCCACCATCCAGTCAGTATCTTATTAAAATTCGTAGACTGTATTATTATTTTCTTCTTGTTTTTCAACTCCTTATGACCATTTCACCTACATTTAACTTTCTTATGCACTGACTTATCACAACATTATTCCTATGACCCTAACATTTTTCCCTTGAAAAGCACCCTCATCATGGATACACATAATTTTTCTTAGTCAAGTAAACTATCATTTTATAGCCAAACCAATATATGGTGTCCCAACACAGCAATTGGCTTTTAAGTTATTGCGTTTTGATCAATTCTTTTAAGCTTACTCTTTCACGATATCACCATTGGTACATTAATTTTTTTATTTTCTGTACATGGCTCGCTACTCATCCATGATGTCCCTTACACAGTCATGGATGTTACAGAGCTTGCAGCTTATAATTTTCTTTCATTCATCATCCTTTTTCTTATGAATTAGTTGTACCTTAAATGTCTTCTTAATTGTATTATAGGAACAAAACCATCAAACTCCTGTTTATTTTGCGTGCCGGTGTTAATTGGCTTAACTAAAACAACGATTGCTTAGATGTTTTTAGCCAAATGCATTTATTAGATTATATGCATGTATTGCATTAGGGAAAAGTTGGGTTGGATTGTTTGGGATCCAACCCAACACCATATACTAGTTTTGAAGTTGAGAGTTGACTATACTCAAAATCCTAAATTAGATTAAGTTTTCAAAGAGGAACATTAAAAGTGAGTGAAGTTGAGATTTTATTTTTACAGGGCGGGGTTCTTATTTTAAACCATTTAGAACTTATTTGGGAAGTTTTTACTATTTCAATAGTGATTTGTAATGCAAATAGACCACCAAAGATCAGAAAAGATTCACATTTTACCATTTAAGTTTACTGCAAAGTTTGAACACGTTGTTGCATATATGCATGGCAGTGATCTTGTTATTTCTTTTAAAATCAGTACATTATTGGACAAAATCTTGCTGAAATTTTTTCAAGGGATTCCCTAGCTCTTAAAACAAAATAAATAGTGTTGACACAATTTTTCTTACAATGTTGATCTTTGTGCGGGTTATATATAAGACTTTATAAAGGCAGCAGAGAATTCAATTATGACTAAAATAAAAGAAATAATATTTTGCTTTCTGAGTGCTTGTGTCTGATCTTAATTAATCCTAAACTAGTATGGTATTTGTTTTGCAGTGTGAGGTCAACAATTGAAAGGTACAAGAAATCATGTGCAGATAATTCAAACCCAGGATCTGTCACTGAAGCTAATACTCAGGTATTTTTAATAATACAGCTAATAAAATATATGGGAAACGATGTTTTATTGAACAAATGGCAAAGTATAAATTATAACATGTGCTTTTCTCTACACGGGAAAACCAGATCGCCAGGCATGTTCTTGTTTGCTTCATTCTCCAACCGTGACCTGATGCTGTGAGAAACTTTCCTTCATACTTATAAATTAGCAACCAACCCCTCCATTTCTAATGTGAGAAAACCCAACAATCTCCTCTTAACATATCGGTTGGAACTTCTCATCAACCGATTCTCTCTCATAAACTATTGAACAAATTTGCTGTAACCTAACTCTTATAACAGTGTTACATAAATCAAATCAAATTTAACCTGCAAGATCTCTAACCTCAATCAAAAGCTAATTTTCAAGAAATTTATCAAAATAAAACTACACCATAATAATGAAGTCTAAACACAATTAAGAGCAAACACAATATTTATCTTGTGGAAAACCTCAATAATGTATGAGTAAGAAATAACCACAAAAAATCAATCTTCTACTATTATCAATAACAGGAATACAAAGTTCTATATAAATAAAACTAGAATCAGCAAGTGTTTTTTTTTTTTTAAGATAAAGAAAGTTTCTAACCAAAAGATCAATTATTTTAGATTGAATAACTCTCTATTTGAAACTCCAACACTAATTCCCACTTTTCAGAATAAAGAATGATAAGTCACACATCTACATGTACAAATGTCAACTCAATCAAACTACGAATCAAATTTGATCAAAGAAGCCAATCAAAGTTGATTGGAACATCGGAACCCAAAACTTTTTGCTTCTTTTCTTTGTCTTTTCAAGCTACTCTCCTATCGCTTTCTCCTCCTCTAGGATGTTATTTCATTAGTACTCCAAATAGAATAGCTTGTCAAGGTTAGTCAAAATCCCAAAACCCAAAAATTTCTACCTCATTTCAATTTATATGTTCAACATACTTTTCATATCTTCTTTTCCTCTAGTGCTTTGTTTCATTAAAGCTTCATATGAGCTTGAGATAACATATGAACTTTATTAAGGCCAACCTTATATAGAGGAAAATTCAACCTATCAAATCTTTCCTTTTTCTAACCATGTAGGAAAATTACCCTCATTGTAAGCATCAAATCCCCCCACACATTTAAGGGAATTTGTCATACTCACAATTACTCTAAAAATAACAAGTTTCTCCATAGGTAAAATATTACTTATCATATTAGATCCATTGTCATCAATATGAGTCTCCTTAATATGAAACTTCTTCATTTCCAACACATCTCAAATCCACTTATATCTCATATCAATGTATTTGGACTCAAAGTGGCAAATCAAACTCTTGCAAAGATGGATGACATTTTTATTATCATAATGCAAGACATACTTCTCTTAATGTCTAATTCTTGTATGAACTTCTTTATCCATAAGAGTTCTTTGCCAAGTTCAATAATTACTATATACTTGATCTCTTTAGAATATAAAATAATACACTTTTGCAATTTCAATTGCCAAAGCACAACTTTCTTCGCAAAAGTTAACAAGAATGTAAAAGTTGACTTTCTGGTATCAACATCACCAATCATATTTGCTTCAATGTATTCCTTCAACACATGTATATCAACATCACCAATCATATTTGCTTCTATGTATTCCTTCAACACATGTATACCATTACCAAAACATAAACATATCTTAGAAGTGCCTCTAAGACATATGAGAATCCACTTTGTTTCAACTTAATATTTTTTACCTGGATTTAAAAAAAACTGACTCAATATACCAACTGCATGAATAATTTATGGTCTTATACATACCATGACATAAATCAAACTACAAATTATATAAGCATAAGGAACTTTCTTCATTTATTCTTAGTCATTTTCATGTGGACATTGCTTGGAGCTTAAGTTAAAGTGGCTTGCAAGTGGAGAACACACTTATTTTAAATTGTCCATATTAGATTTGTCAAACACCTTTTCAAAGAATTTTCTTGGGATAGCTATAACTTCTTCTTCTTCTTCTTCTTTTTATCATGAGAAATATTTATCTCAAGAATCTTCTTTGTTGCCTAAAGTCCTTCACGGCAAAAAATTTACTAAGCTCACTTTTTACGCTTTTAATCATTTCAATATCATGATCAATAATCAATATGTCATCTATATAGGAGAATAATAAATTCACCTTTAGAAAATTTCTTCAAGAACATACAATCTTCTCATATCCATGATTAGTCATGAATGAATCAAATTATTTATACCATTCCTTAGAACTTGTTGTAACCCATAAAGACTCTTCTTAAACTTACATATGTTCCCTATCTTTCACAATAAACCTTTTAGGTCATTCTATGTAAATTTCTTCTTTTAGTTGTTCAATCTCTAAAATTATATTAGGTACTAAACTAAGAACAATTATAATTGAAGACACTTTAACTATGAGAAAAAATATCTTTACAAAGTCAATCCCTATTTTTCTAATCAATACCCTTTACAACTAATCTTACTTTAGACCTATTGGTTGTAAATTATTTTCTTTAATCGTTAGCCTATATGCCTATTTATCCTTAAGTGTTATTCTTCCTTTTGATAGTTTCACAAGCTTATAAATATGTTTTTCATGCAAGGGCTTCATTTATTCTTGTATGGCTTCTAATCATTTAGCCTTATGCTCATTAGACATGACCCCATCAAAGCTCTACAACTCTCCCTCATTAGTCAACACCAAATACTCATAAGAAAGGTACTTTGGGAATGTTTTCATTCCTCATTGAATCTTTTCAGTTAAGGCTCAACATATAAGTCTAGGGAAGACTATTCATTTTGCTCTTTGATTTTATTATCATTTGTAAACAAATTACCATGTTTAGCCTCATTGTTATTACTGACTCACTATTATCTTCATATGTATCTCCTACTTGAATGCATGTTGAATAGGGCATTGGACTCTCAAGTCAAAGGGTTTTTCTCTACTAGAGTTTGTCTTCTCCCTTATTTAGAGATATTCAATAAGCTAATAGTTTAATAACATTTTTGTCTCTTACAATCTTTTTCTAAATCGAATCCTATAATCTATAACCAAATATTTTATGAGCATATCCCATAAAAATACTTACCTAGTCTTGTGTTCTAGTTTGGACTTTTCATCTTTTATAATATGAGCAAATGTCAAGCAACCAAAAACCTCTAATTGTTCATAAGACATATTTTTTGCTCTCCAGTACATTTTTATCCGATGGAATTGAGCGGCACATATTTATCAATTCTACTATAATCTTCATAGCTTTAGTACAAAAGGTTTTAGAAAGTTTGGCATGAGAGAGCACACTCCAAATTCTTTTCACAATTTTTTTGTTCATTCTTTGAACAACTCCATTATATTAATGTGTTTCAGGAATAATCTTGCTCAACCTAATATCATGCTCTTTGTTCTCAAATGGATGTTTGTACTTGCCACCATTATCCACATGAAAACATTTCAATTGTCTTATTTTCTCTATTTCAAGATTTATGTAGATTTCCTTGAAAACATCAGGTATTTGGTCTTTAGTTTTTAAAGAAAAAATTCTAGAATATCACCGTCACCCCTTGAATTTGAATTCTAAGGTTAGAATATGACTTGGCCTAGCAAGGCAAAGGACTACTTGCCTTTTGGAGTTTAGTTACTCTAGAATCAACAATCTATAAGGAATCCTATCAAGCAGGATTCACGTCTTCAATACTTCTGGGACTTGTCATGCTCCGCATGGTAAAAGACAATTTGCTCTTTGGAGTCAAGTTACCCATCACCCCTTGGACTAGCCATGCTTGTATGAATTTTGAGGTTCAATATGCCCTAGCTTGTCATGGTAACAGATAATGTGCCATTTGGAGCAGAGTTACTAAGCATCTTTCTTAGGGAATGTGCACAGATCAACATAATGTTTACACTTGATTTCTGGATAATTTCTCCTATGTATCTAATACCAATTTGTTCAGTGATCTTGGACCTTCTAAACCCCAAAAATTAGTTCAAGAGATAATACTTTCTCTCACACCTATAAAATAGCATTACCCTCTTTTAGTTCCAATGTGAGATAGTAACTCAACAATATTTGCATAGTAAATTCTTATGGAATCAATTATAATTCATTAAATGTTAACTAAATGATTTGCCAACACTATATCTACCTATTATCATTTACCTATTAATCGAGGAAAGTAAAGACCATATTTAATCACTACAAATAATTCAATAAAATTTATGATTTTTATCTTGTTTATGAATAACACGAACTAGCATCCATAAAATAAGGATTTGAAAACACTTGCATGAATCCTTGGTATACATGCGTGTTTATAGTGAGTAATATTTGTTCTGGTGGGTTTGTGGGGTGATCTTTTCATGGATATAATTTGGTCTCTTTCTTAATATTTCCCAAAGCAATTGTCACTCCACCTTCTATGTGATTCTTTTACTTTCAAATGTGTGTCCAACTATAATGCTTTTGCATTCTTCGGAATAAAGAAGTATTATTCTAATGATTGACTATAGAAGTATTATCTAATATATAGTTTCATGTTAATCACCTCAGTTTTACCAGCAAGAAGCCACCAAACTCCGGAGACAAATCCGAGAGATTCAGAATCTGAACAGGTAAGCTCATTAGATCATTATTTAATTGTTTTTAACTCTTTTGTGTAATATATATGACCATTGTATATAATAATATACAATGTTGTTTCTAGGCATATCTTGGGTGAGGCTCTTAGCTCCTTGAGCTTTAAGGAACTCAAAAACCTGGAGGGCAGACTGGAGAAAGGGATCAGCAGAATTAGATCCAAAAAGGTATTATGGTTGCTAACCTAACTGCAATTGAGCAGTACATTTATTTTATTCAAGTCTTGCTTTAATCTTTTGTTTAATATATAAATTCCAATTCCTATCATTGACATGCTCAAAACTTTTGCCAGAACGACTTGTTATTTGCTGAAATCGAGTTCATGCAGAAAAGGGTATGTTTCTTCCTTCAGTTTTTTTTTTTTTTTTTTTTGGGGGGGGGGGGGGGGGTGGTTTGTTAAAATGGTTGAACATAATTATACTTAACAGAGTTAGTGAGAAAAAATAGAAGGCAAGTCCAGTAAACAATAGACAAATTTGTTAAAAGAATTGGAAAATCAGTTTATGTTGCCTTGATATTAACCTTTGAAGGAGTTTAAAATTCCATACACTCCAAAACCCTAATATCGGTAAGAATTACTGGTTTCACCTGTTGATCTGTTTTGATCAGTTGGATCATTGAGTTTATGTCTAAAGTGAATTCTCACCCTTAGAGTGATGTCCAGATCAAGTCAAACTCATATTTCCAGGAATACCATGTGCTGCACCTTATCTATGACCAATTTCATAACATACAGGGAAGTGTAGCTTGCTGTGTCGGGTTCTGATTTTAGGTTAAGTATGATAGTAAAAGGATATGGATCTTAACAGCCAATTTCAAACCCTGATGTGGAATCCATACACTTAGATAAAATGATCTTTAACTTCACAATATAGAAAATGACTGTTACCCTTATGAGTATGTCATCCTTTAACTCACTAGCGACATGTGCACATGTACAGGAAATTCAGCTGCAAAATGATAACATGTACCTGCGAGCAAAGGTTTTTGAATCTCTCTCCTCCTATATAATAGCTAAAATCCGAATTATATTAATCTTAAAAATTGTTGTTGTTACTATTATTATTATTATCATTATTATATGGTGCAGATAGCTGAAAACGAGAGGGTTGAACAGCAACAATCAAACATGATGCAGGGAACTGTCTATGATCAATCTATGCCTTCACAATCGTATGATCGAAATTTCATCCCTGTAAACCTCCTGGAACCCAGTCACCAATACTCTCGTCGTGAGGAGCAGACTGCTCTTCAACTTGTGTAAGGTTCTATCTTCCATTATACAGTATACAGTATATATATACATACAACTGATGAACCATTATCATCAACATTATCAGTTGTGGATTTTATAATCCTTTGACGCCACTGTTATCTATTATGGGTTTATGACCTACTATCACCACATTTTTATTACATATACATATATATATTGATGTTCACATCTGTTGGTGCTGCAGTTGAATGATGCAGGAAAGCTAAGATTTGTAATGAGGAAGCCTTTCAAGTTCACCAAAATTAAGGCCTTCGGGTTTCCTTAATACGTGTTATCCCAAAAGTATTCCTCGTGTATTATTTTCCAAGATATTTGTAACTTGAAACTCTTTTGTTCAGAATATTTGATGATATTCCTGCAAATTCTATGCAAACGTATCCGTGGCCCTGGCAAAGTAAATAATTACCCACATACATACATACATACATACATACATACATACATACGTGTAGAACGATGCGTGTGTTGTGGTGGAGTCATATTCAACGGTGTCTTGTGTTCCCAGCTTTATATTTGTCGAAAGAACCCAACCCATACAGCATGGGCCATTGTTTCCGCTTTACAGCTGGTCCTGGATATCGCCTGCTTCCTGGTGAATACGACTGCATGTTCTGGATTCCACGATGTAGCCCTATCATTGGTTTCTGTTATAGCACATGCTTTACAGTTCCCCGCCACTTGCCCACACACTGCTTTTCATAACATTTTATTCCAACAAACTAGCAGCATCCACAGGCTACTCTGTACTTGTAATCAGACAACAAAAGACACCAATAGAAGAAAGAAATATGCAACATATGCGGGACTGTACACACAACATCATGAACCAGTTTCAACATTTACGTACAACTTTCTAACTAAAATATGCAATATTTTTCAATTCATAATATGACTATATATGGCGTCATGTCTTTACATATTTTCTAGTATGGACAGGGTTTAACCACTATCATATATGTGCAAAGCATGAGCAGAGACTGAAGCCAAACCTTCTTCCCTCTGGTCTCATACCGCAACTTTTATCAGGTCTAAAATGAACGTGAAGTGAGAGAACTTAGTCCTCCTTATTCCATGATTCTACATTTCCTAATAAACTTGTTCGAAAAATCTACATATCTACTCCATAGGCTTCTTACCTCTAGGAACCCAATCTCAAGCCATGGCTTTGCAGGGCCACTAAAATGTAAAACAGCAGTAGAATTTTTCATTTCTCTGCGAGCTTCTGGCGATCGATGTCCCAGCCCAGCCACATGCCATGAAGGATCAATAGGATGCACATTACCATCCAAGGCTAGTAATGCCAGCGGAAGCACTCCTGGTTTCCATAATGTCAATCCAGATTTGAGGTTCTGTGAAATACAATAATAGTATTACATACAAACAAAAATTCAACATCTCATTTCTTTACTAAGAATACCACCCAGCCATTAATATATATTCAATGAAATCAACAGAGACCATAGATTTACTATTCCCTTGCTCTCTCTTGTTCAGTTTCCTTGGTTTAGATATTATGAAGAATGGCCATGTTGGTACAAGGGAGAAATAATCCATCTACAGATTAACTTGATATATCATCACACACATTTTTTAGCAGTATCCAGGTGCAATTTTTTTTGTTTAAAAAGGAGACAGGGTACTTACAAGTTTCAACCATTTATGGTAAGTTGCTGTGACATCAGTCTTCCTCCAAGCTTCAAGATCAAGGATATTCATTCCAAAAAGCCAAGCACAGCGCTCATGGTCGAAATTGGATGAGATTATAGGGTTAGAGAAATTCAAGTAATCACTGTATTTTCTTCCTACACAGCAGTTGTCTCCGCATGATGAGCCAACAACTGCACCAACAGCTTTCCCTTGGAGATCTAATTCCCACAAAGATGATATGTCTTGTTGTACTACAACATCATCGTCCAATAACACTACCTTGTTGAGATCTGGAAACAACTGTTTGATCCACAATAGTCAAATGACAGAACAATCATCATTAAAATTTTCGAATTCAAGAGTGTCTCCATCTAATTAGAGAAGACATTGATCATGTAAAATTTTTTTATACTTACCTCATGAATATAAATTCGAAGATGATTCATGAGAGACAGGCAGCTAGGGCTTAAGACCTCCAAGTATCTTCTATGCTCTTCCTCATAATCAAAGTCTTCTTGCTTCAAATTGTCGTAAAAATGACTCCAAAGTAAACGATTAATTTCTAATATCTCCTTAACCCCAATGTTCACTTCCTGAGACCAATCATATTGGTGCAATCCTTTAACTTCCACAACTGCTGATTTTACAGAATTGATTGCAAACCATGCATGCATTGGAGTGTAAGTTTTCCTGTCCGTGACTAAGTGAAACACCAACTCTTCAGGTCTGGCAGAGTTTTGGACGGTAGATGAGACAACTACAGAGGCAGCAAGGACATTGTCGGTTAGAAGAACAACATGGCGAAAGGATGGGTCAGTGAGATGGGAAACATATTCAGGTGAAGGTAAATGAGATCTGGCCACTGCATTTACTGCATACTCTTCTGCCAATTTGAGGCAAAGGCAATGTACACTCTTTGGGACACCATGTGAAGCTAAATGCCAGTACATGGATTCACGAATTCTAGCAGATTGGACCTTGCGCTCCATCCCCAAAAGCTATATATTGAAAGAAAAGTACTATAATTTTTAAGAGGTCTGACAGCTGATGTTATAATACTCATAAAGAGGAAGTCACTTATAATGAATATCAGTTTCACAAATAGATTGTTGATTTATAACGCCCTTTTCAAGCAAAATATTAGTCATCCTACAGATCATGCAAAGATGATTCTGCTGCTGCGGGTTAGTTGCTTTTGCAGAATATTGTGTTAAATTCTAGACAAACAAGAAGTTGGATCTAAAAAGAAGGTAAGAACTAGTATTCATAAATTTCCCAATGATGGTTGTGCGAACATTAAGAAGGTAGAAAATTGAAGTCAGCTATAAGACTCTTCATACACTGTCAAAACTCTTATTTGTTGTGCAGTCAATGTTTAGCCTATTCGGGAACCTGATAAATGAATGCTAAAAAATGCTACTTTGAATAGGAAGAGGGATGTGTGATGGTGACATAAACATTCAACCTTGATGCAGGGTGCCACAGAAATCAGCTCTATATCTAAGACGACAATATATGTTGAAGCCTTATTTTTTAATTATTATTTTTTAAGAGAAAATTGAAACTATACATTTGAATTCGCTAAGAAAGAAATTAGAATTTAAAAAGGAAAGACTATAGGTAAGAAGACAAGTTAAGAGGATTACATTTTAATTTTATATTCACATTATGTGTCCATAATTATTAAATTAATTTTTTTATACATTCATCAAGTTATTTCACATTAATTTTTATATTTGGTGTTATTCTTTAACTTAACATGACAAAAGGACTAATCAAATTCTCTAATCCTCATGCTATATTATAACCTAAGATTGTTTTCCTGCATAGCATAACACACTAGCAAGAAAATATAACATGTTGTTAAATACGTTACAAGATTATATAATACTTTATAAAATTAATAACCAAATTAAAGTGACATTATATGGAAAATAAATACTGTCATGTACCATAGCCTTGGTCTTGAAAGCAAAGGCCTTGATGTTTTGTTGCTTGGACGTCATCTCCTTCACAAGCTCGCTGAATGATTCTAATGAAACCTGTAGTCCATCACTACTAGTATAATCTTTTGCTTCTATTAATGCTCTCTTCAGTTCTTCTGTGAGTCTCTTTATGGTACATGCATAAAAAAATTATAATATACATCAAAACTAATCACAAAAATTAATTACTGTACTGCTGTTGGTTTTGCCAAATAGTGTTGACGTAGAATGATGAGAAAAGGTTATAAGACCTCTTGCATCATAAAAAAAATGAGCTATTGCGAGGACTGTTTGACTGCTTCCATGGCAACAGAAGTGCAATCCTGGGGAATTTCAACCCCTTCATTCAAATCATCATGGAAGCTGCCAAGTGGTCTTGGAAAAGCACTCCAACCACCCATCGTCACTTTGTTAGCATTTTCTTTTATTAAATCTAAAGAAATTATCATCAAGTGGACAAGAATAATATAATCGCAGGATAACCAGCCACATATTCTAGAAAACAACTGGCGGAAGTGACATGGTGACAGTTCCCCGAAATGGGATCAGACATAGATTATGCACTACGAATTTTCATTCTTTCCAAAATTTATGGTACTGGTTGAAATATATTTGATTTCATCTCCAAGTTCGTCTACTAGGCCATTGCATTGTCGTAGGTGAAAAGATCATGGGTATATCTTGAGATGCGAGTGGATAGATCCAGCATTAACTGGTCCCACCGACTAAGGGTAAAAAGCTGCAAAGAATGAAAATGTCATGCGCAAAATTTGACACCTATTGAATAAGGGTTGCCCTACATCCCCCTTTCTTTTTCTTCTTTCTTCTCCCGTTTCAATGCCACTATTCCATTCCCTTCCCGTAGACAAAATGTTTTCTTTTTTTTTTTTTTTTATAAAAGAAAAAAAAAAAGAGTACGTGAACGACTAATATCAAGATCCAAATTTCCTGATTGGTTAGAAACTTTAAACAAGAGTCGCCATTAACCTACCTTACAGTCGGCACATTACTCCACATCAAGAGGGGTAGGCGATATATAAATATAAATATAAATAATAAAGTGGGCGTTAAACAAATTATATTAAATCTGTCAAACTATTGTCTAGATAAGAAAATCACGTTTGTCAGGACCAAATGGATGCATAGTTGGACAGATGGAAGAAAATGGGGTTCTTCTGAATTAGTTAAAAACTGGACACAAATTCTGAAAAACATATATATATATATCACAGAAAATTGTAATTGAGTAAAGGTACAAAATCAACAACTCTAGTAAGTCCTTATGACCTTAGCACATAAAAAGAATAAATAATCCAATTCGGAAATTTACACTCCGAATACTATATTGGACAATGACAATTTTTTCTTAATTGGCAGTGACAATATTTGTTGCGCAAGTTTCCAATAGGTACAAATTTAAGAAAAGTTACCCCAAAAGTGGAGTGAGTTCCAATTTTTCTCTCATGGTTACATCCAAAAATATTTTTTTACCCTTGAATGACATAAACACACCTTTTTATCTAAAATAAAATTTTGTTAAAAAAAAAAAAAACTTTGACACTAATGCAAAAAAGTATAATTACTATATTATTCATAATTATTTTAATTATTGAAATTTACATATTACCCCTAAAAAATGCAATTAACATATTCACCACTAAACAAACCCAAAAAATTTATTATCTATAATTATTTTACCTTTTTGAAATTTATCACATTACCCATAAAAAATGAAATTAACATACTTACCCCTAAACAAGCCCAAAATTTTTTGTCAACAATTCAAATTGCATCACTTTGGTCATCAACGACACAAAATCACAAAATTTCTTCACCTCTTCCAATTTTTCCTTTCTTTTTTCTTCATTGACACCCACATATTCTTCTTTAATTTGTTTACCTTTAAAACTCATCTTCTAGTGCCATTATTTGGCAATGGCTAGAGGCCATAACCAAATAAGGAAAAACCATTAGAGGTCACGAAGTGCCTATGACGATTGTGACACATTGAAGCCTAATAGTCACCATGAAATGGCGCCTTGTCTTTCCTCAAGCACAATTAAGCTTTGTCATATCTCTATTCATACGTTGAAGCTTTGCTCGTTGGAGATCCAATTAGGTATGAGATTTGTTATCCTTATAGCGAGCAAGCTTAGAAGAAAGATTGACAATAAACAAAAGAAGATAGGGCTAGATTCAAATCAAACCTGAGTCTAGACTCGAGATTGTTGAACTCAACTTGACTTAGTTCATTGAATGTCATAAATATATAATTTTAATTTATTCATATTAGTAAAAAAGATATTATTTTTTGTAAAAATAACATCGTTTTAATCAATTTAAAATGATGTTAGTGAGTCATTACAGACTCAAGCTCGAACTCATAAATATCAGACTCAAGTTTGGTTCAAACTCGTTTTAACTGAACTTGTTTCATATTTATTCAAACTGAATTTAATTCCAAATTCATTCAACGCAAATCTAATTCTAAGAAAAAAAATTGATATTTTATTTTTTATTAATAGAGTTTAATTTTTAATCAAAATATATTATTTATATCATTAAAAAAGAAAAAAGTAATTTTAGTCGAGATTTGGCTGGAAAAACGTAATCCTATCTCCGCAGTGTAGTGGTTGTCCGTTATACGAGTACATTTGGCACCTCTCTACGTCAATAAGTAATACTATTATTATTAGGCGGACTAGTTCCACCCATGGTTCCATTTAAATACAAAATTATATTTTTTAATTTTGAAAATTTTAAATATATATTTATAAATTAAAAACAATAATTAAATTTAAATTAATAAATAATTTTTAATTTAAAAAATATTTTTATTATTTTAATAAAAGAATTTATAAAATTTATAAATAAAATTTTATAAAATAATAAAAATATAAATTATTACTTGAATATTAAAAAAAATTTTAAAAATTAAAAAAAAGTCATTGCTAGTCACTTGGTTTATGGGCGTCTCCTATTTTGGCAAAGATATCTAAATTTAACCACTTTAACTAACAAATATAATTAAAAACAGTCGAAAATGATCGATCATAATCTTAACAACTATTTCAATTATTATTGTTGATGGAGGCGACCAAACTAGAACACCATTATCAATAGCCACAGTTGTTGATGATGTTGTCTATGATGATAGCTACATTTCCAAGTTTTTTAAAAATTAAATATATTTTTAAAAGATTTTTAGTATTTTTAAAAAATTTAATATTTAAATATTATTTTATATTTTTATTATGATTTTTTAACAAAAATATTTTAATTATTTTATTAAAAATATTAATATAATTGAATTTAAATGATCAACAAATGCATGTTTGGGTTTTTAAAAATTAAAAGATAGAATTTTGTTTTTAATCGAAACTTTGGATGGGAATAAATACTTTGGTCTTATTATTATCACGCCAAATTACTTATTCTCACTCAAGATTTCCTTAAAAGATAAATTTTCATCCAAAAAATTTAAAAAAATCAAATGTCTACTCATTAACCAAACTCAATCCAATTTTGTTAACATTTTTATTAAAATGACTAAAATATTATTTAATAAAATTTAAATAATATTAATATTAAAAATTTTAATACAAAATGATATTAATATAATAATAATTATTAAAAATTAAAATTAAAAAGTAACAACTGTCATTGATAACATCACCAATGATTGTAGTTGTCGTTAACTTAATCAAATGGTCGAAAATCACTACTTGGTTTTATTGACAGTTGGATTTAGTCATTTTAATGGCTAAGATGATCAGATCTGACTGTCAAAGATCTAGAGATGATGGTCAGATCTAGTCGTTTCCGTCATCAGAGATGATAAAAAATGGTCGACATACTTGAAACCAATTATTTACAACTATTCTCTATAAAGGAGGCAACTACATTTAACCACTATTATCAGATCATTAATGATTAAATCTGACTGTCTTCGTCATCAAAAAGGTCAAATCTAGTCACCAACAAAATTAGATGATCGTTTTCAACCACTTGTTAGGTTAACGACAATCATCATCATTAATAACGTTGTCAACAATAGTGACTTTTTTTGAAATTTTTATTTTATTTTTTAAATTTTTATTATTATTTTAAATTTTAATAATTTTTATAAAATTAATTTTATTATTTTTAATTTTTTGTTCAAAAAATAAAAATATTCTATTAATCAATTAAATTTAACAAATGATTTTAATCAACGAATGAGTGTTTAACTTTTTAAAAATTTATCATTTAAAAAAATCTTGAATGGAGATGTCGCTAGCCTTATTATTTTTATAAAATGACGCGAGACTCTTTGGTGAAGAACTAAGTCATTTGATTAAAACTTTTAAAAAAAGTTATTTGATCAAAACTTCGTGGCGTATTTTCAAGGTATAGTGCTTTTTATTTTTAAAATTTGAATTTTAAAATATATTATAATATAAACAGTCAGTATGTTCCTATAAACTGACCGTTACAGGTTTAAGCGAACACGGCCTGAGGGGCCCAAACCATATCCTGAACCTTAAATAAATTTCAAATCGATCTGATTTGAAAGCCCACGAATTTGCGCTTGTCAACCCAGCCTAACCCATTGGTGACTCTACCAAAGATTATAGATGTTAGTATGTTTCCAAATGACGTTCTCAATTTATATATTTAAAAAATTAAAAGGGTTGTGTTTTATGGACTCGAGTAAATCCGAAACAAATTTAAGTAAATTTAAATTCATAATTTTAATATTTTTTTAGTTTGAGTGTGATCTCATGTTGTGAGTGTTTAATTCATCAAACTCAAAAATTTGAAAAAATTCGATTTAAATAAATTAAAATAAAATTATTTTAATTTAATATATTTAAAAATATTATTTTTTTTGATGATACATTAAAAACTTACCAAATGATTAATTAATAATATGTGTTAAAAAGTTCAATTTAGTTCACCAGTCTTTAAACTTAAATTTATATTTATATCTATCAAATTTATTGAATTTGAGTTCAACTGTAAGCTTAGCTTTTTATTAGTTAAATCAAACTTGAGATTTAGGTTTTTTTTTTTCCCCTCTCTCTCTCTTATTTAAAATTCTGTTTTCTAAATGCATAAGGAAATAAAAATTGGTGCAGAGGAAGGTGAAAGAGTATTTTCGTCATTACATACCAGAGATGAGTCGCTCTCGCCGAAAAGTCTTCGTCCTATACAATCTGCAGAAATATAAAAAACAATTACAGTTAGAAATGCTAACAAAAGAAAACCACATTTTGCCTAAAAATGGAAAAATTATACATTGAAATTCCGGATTAACAGAACCACTTCATTTTTTAAGCATAGTTATCCAAAAGAAATATATATATATATAAATATAAAATCGCTAAATCAAAGTTTAAAAAACCAAAAATGGTAAGAATTTTGTTTTTTCACCAAACGAAAAGCAGAGAAAGGAAATAAACTACCGAGAGAAGAAGAGCAAACAGAAGAAGATTCCAGCACCAAAAACGCAATTCTAACAAAGAAAAAGGGCAAAACGATTCCAAGCACCAGCACCACCGGCAACAAAGTCCGGAAACTAAAAATCCTACGGCTAGCCAGAGTGTGAGCTGGCACCTCCAACGATCCCGTGCCGGAGTTCGATATCGTCACTCTCTTTATCCCAGTCATCGATATGTAGAACTTCATTTCCTCTCAGTATAATAAATGCTTTCCTCACTTTCCAGCACTTTCTCTCCTTTTTCCATCAATTCAATCAACAAACAATAAGATCTAACTTTTACTCACTCACTTACTCCGTCTGTACACTACAATTCGTGACGTGAAAATCGAGATCAGTAATGAAATTACAATGAGAACGAAGAAAATAGCAAAAGAGAATAAATAAGCAATTGATAATTTAATTACCTTTTTGAGAAGTCACGAGTTGGATATTCTGTGGAGAGTCGGGGGTTTTGATTTTAGAGATCACGCCCTTGTGTTTCCGCTCAGAAACAAAAAAAAAAAAGTGAAAAAACAAAACAGTAACAATATGATTTTTTTTCCTTTTCTATTTATTTATTTGAAAGAAATTGTCAGCAGCGAGAGAAAGAGAGAGAGAGAACGGGAAAAAGCCAAAACGAAGGCCGCGTTTAAAGCTGCGGGAGGGAAATAATGGGTGATTATGACCTTTGTTATGTTGATACTAAATTACAGATTAGACCTCCTTCTTTCAGCTTTTGTCACCGACAGAGAATGTATAGGCGCAGCACTGGTCACACCGTGGGCAGTAGAAAGATGAAAGTAATTAACATCCTAATTATATATAGTGACCATAAGATAATTAAATTAATTAATTCAAAATATTTTAATAATTATCATACATTTTATTTTTGAACACATAATAAGCAAGATTATACTAAATCCATCATAATTCATCATCAAAGTTTATGCTTTAATTTACATCACGCTCATGTCTCTCATGAATATATATGACAAACCAAAATATTAATCCATGAGTTTCTTTTGCAAATTTTTTTTTACTGTAAGGAGAAATTACTATAATTGTGATTAGATTTAGCTTAATAACTTTGTCATCCACCGTATCAACGACTAAATGCAATCATAAATAGATTAATAAACCGATAAATGAATATAAACTACAAAAAAAAAAAGTTTCCGTATATCAATTTATTGTTTAAGAACTTACATCTATTTTCATATTTCAATAAAGTTTATGTAATGATAACAAGAGAGTGTCACATATATATATATATATCTACTATTTCTAATAAATCTAAAAAACCTCTCAGATCTTTTTGTAAATGTTGACTTCTCTCTTTTTATCTCTTATAAAGCAAAAAGATAGAGTTACACACATATATTGTATATAAATATTTTTTATTCAAATATGAATCTAAAAATTTATTTTCATCGTAATTATATAAAAATAAGATAATTATATTAATAGCATGATCTTAATTTGATATAAGACGATTTTTTTTTTTTTTTATGTAGACACAAGATTAAATATGAAAAGACTTTTATAGATATTGTTGAGATACACTATCATATGGAACTTTTTTTATGTCTTTGAATGATAACACTTTTATCCACATTCTTGGATGATTAGCGAATAGGCAATATATCTTGTTGTTTTTTTTTATAGTTTATCGCTCATTAGTCATATCCTAAGTATAATTCCCATAAGTTTAGTTAAAAAAAAAAATTTTTACTCTATAACAAATAGTAAACAATTCTAAAATAATAAATATAATCATAACACAAAACATGTATTTTTATAGAAGGATATTTAATTTCAATTTTCACAACAATGAAATTATATATGCACGTGTGTGTGCGTCAAAACTCTATATATTACATTTCATAATGAAAAATAAGTTAATAGAGTAATTCATGATCCATTTATGATATAGAATAATACTTGTTAGGTATCTACAAAGGGGTTTTCATGCTTAATCAATAGGCAAATCAAAGCAATTAATAAGGCCATCAAGCACAGTATGAAGACAAAGCTTGACGATTTGAAGGAAGCTTGGGCAAATAAGCTCCTTAAGGTCTTATCGATGTTGAGAAAAACTATGAGAACGTCAATTGGAAAAACCATTTTCTTACTTGCTTATGATTATGAAGTGATAGTCTTTAGTGAAGTTAGAACTGGATCTCTAGATCTTTAACTAAAGATACCTTCAATGAAGAGGATCATGAGACATTTATGTGTCTATGGTTGGACACGGTTGAGAAACACAAGAAAAAAGTACAACTTCAAATAGTTTTGTATCAATAACAAATTGCTTTATACTTCAACTCCAAAATGAACAAAAATTACACAATAAGAGACCTCATATGCAAAAAAGTTATGCCCAACACCAATGTCTTATAGTTAGTACATTAGGGCTTAACTAAGAAAGCCTTTACAAGGTCACCAAGGCACTACGACCTATAACCTATCACTTAGAGTGGTTAGACATAACAAAAATCCCTAGAGCATAGAACACAAAGCACTTGCATCACTATTATTAATAAAAAGGTTGTCTTGATGTTGGTTATGTTGTTTTCACTTATTATCTTATTATACACCTGTAATGTACTACCAATTTTGTTCTTTTTAAGTTTTTTCTTTTGATTTTAACTAAAAAACTTAAGGTGCATGAAGTAATGCAATTTGGTAGTCAATACGTAGATTCCGTTATTCATTATTCTTAAGTTCATCTATTGTTAAGTGTTTAAGTTCACACTTATTCATTGTTCTTAGATTCATTTTTTTATGTTTAACTTCTTTAAATCTCAGGTTTTGTCAAAAAGGTTATAGAAACTTTTCACTCGATCTTTGTGAGGTTTGTCTAAACTAAGTTTGCGGCGATTAACTATAAAAAAGGATGAGTACATTTAGAATCAGATGATAAAAAAAAAAAAAAGGAAAATAGAAAACAATTAAACGTAATAGCTACATCTACTTATTATCCTGAACTTCTTGTTATATAGGTAGGAGAAGAAGAAATATTTGTTACTCCAATCACTCATGTTATCCCTTATATAGGTGATCCCTTTTAAGTCTTTCTTTATTCACTTAGACAAGAAGAAATAGGCATCCTTTATTGCATATTATTTCAATATGTAAAGGTAGGCGAACTCTAGTATGGTGGGCTCACCTAGCTTTTGCTCTATGTATGTAACGTACAAGTTAATGATGCATCAATAAGCGTTTGATTGCAGTTGAAAGAGGGTGACGTCAGAGTACTTAAGCATGGCTTACACATATGGGTGCAAAGGAAGCATAATCCCATATTATACAATTACCTCTAAAAAAGTGGTCCATTTTCAAGAATGTGCATAGATAATCCCCTGGTTTTTGTAGTTTGATGGGAAATGTTAGTGGTCTATTATACGTTCTAGATCTATATTGATAATTGAGTAGAACTCTCTTTATCTTGGATGCTTATGACATCCTCCACTCTTTATAGAGACTCAATTTCCTTTAACCTACTCGTTTACCCCTAGTTGTTATGTTTATTGATTGGTGTAGCCTATATATTGCCCTAACCAAAGGACTTTGACTTCTTAAAAAGGAAGCCTACGAGCCTATTAAAGAAACCTTCAAGCTTATTGGGTATAGTTAGATCTCGTTATTGGCTAATATGGATATACTCTTAGATGACATTTTAAAACAAAGGTAAATATTAGTGAACATACTATTTTAAACATTTCTCACAATTATATATGTCTATTGTTATTGGTCTTTAACTTTATGATTTCAACTAATAACTAACTATGGGTTCAAGAAGCAAACTAGTTCTACCTATTAATTTTGCTCATATCTAACTAAGGGATGTAAAGAAGCCAAGCTCTAGCTTATTGTTCATCAGTTTGATAAGCTTGCAAACTCATTGCTTTATTTGAGTAAAATATCAATAAACCTCAAATTGTTTTAAATATGATGCTTACACCTTATAGTAAAAATCAATAAACCTCAAATACTGAATGTGTGGAGAATTGATAAATATATAAGTTATAAGATTTAAATACTTTTTTTTTTAATTTAAGGGGTTTAAAGTAATTTTTTGAATTGAACTCAGGCAAGTTGTTTGTGTCTTGAGCTTGAGCTCAAGCTCAAGCTGAGAACTTATCAACCTAACAAGTTGCAACTAAAGCTTAACTTTAATGTTATCATGTCAAGCATTTGGCTTAGTTTAGCTCAACTATACCTTTAGTCTAATATAATAGGAAACTCAACACAAACCCCTAAAAGCATCTTTTTATCCAACATTATTGGCTAACCTTAAATTTATCCCACAATCATATTTAGAGATAAAGCGAGCAAGAAAATACAAAATATAGATTTAAGGAGATTTACTTTATGAAGAATATATGAAGAGAATGCTCTAGTTTGAGTTTTTTGAAATTTGGCAAAACCTTTGAAAAAACTTACAATTTGTTTGAAAACTAGGAAAACATAGTAGTTTTGAGAGTTCAAAATTTTTGATGACTTGTCTAGGTAAAATTTTCAAGATAATAAAACTACAAAGTAGTTTTTAAAGAGTACTTATAGACAAGTTGTGATTAAGTGAAAAACAATCATATCCATTCAAGTTAAGTTAATGGCACATATCAATTATCTAATGAGATACCTAAGGCATCGCTAAAAATAAATTAAGAAAACAATTCAAATTATTTTGACATGTCTATTGTGCATTAAATGCAAAGTGGAAGCATTATTTCAATCACATGTTCCAAGTAATAATCTTGATTATCCGCATGTCATTTATTTATGCAAAAAAATTAAGAGTTTGTGAAATCTTAATTGAGCTTCAATAACTAGTAGTAATTATTGGATGGTTAGAATTTTCATTCAGAAAATGTTCGAAGGCTATACTAAAGACATGTCTAACAGTTACGTAATACTAATGATGTGAGTAGCATGTAATGACTAGATATGCCATCAACACATAGGTTAACTTAGGATGCGGGTAAAAGCCTTTGTATCCATAAATCATGAGAATAATAAGTCTTAGCAATAGCAAAAAACCTTTTTACGCTAAGATATGAAATTACACAATAACCTTTTTTTTTTTCTCTCGCTTCATAAATAGCATAATTATATAAAACAAAAGGTGATACTTTTGCACATTATATCATTAGTTCATCAAAATTCTTTTGGAATAGTAAAAACCATAGAATGGACATGGACTTCTAATCATTTTAAAAGTCTGATTTTGTTTGTTTTTACTTACAAAAAAATTACACCTCTAATTATATATATTTTTAATCAATGAATTTTTACTATCAACATTTTATTACTAATTGACTAACATATGGTTATCATATAAAATTTTTAAAAAAATATCTATAGGATCTAATTTTCTTAATTATAGGAATTTATGTCATCTTACAAGTGCACGAATTGATAGATGGAAGATTCAAAAATGACTAAAAACATACACATAAGATTAAAGTTGTCCATATTTGAAATTGGACCCAACATTTTCCCAATTCAAGGTTGGAATAGTTTGTCATCATAAATGAGGGTTAGGTAACGTGCAAACTGAGGCCTTTTGATAGCAAAGTTAAATAATTATAAACACTTGTTAGTATGAGAAAAGTTGCCCCCAAATCTAATAGCTGTTATTTAAACCCAATTTAAATTGATCATTATTTAAGTTTGGTTTGATTTGAATCCACACTTAAACATAAGAGTGAGGCAGGACAAGTCCAATTCATGATAAGACCTAACACATTTGAAGATTGGGTTTGGAAGAATTCAAACGTGGGAAACCATGTTTACTTTTTCAGTCATAGTAAACACAACACTTTGCATACATTATACAAGTACTCTAGAAAGGGTCACAAAGCATTAGAATAGACTTGTAGAGAGTATACATTCATATCCAACAAAGTGTAAACTAGAAATTATTAAAAAAGAAAAAACCTTACTGCATATTGAATAAATAACTTTATAATTTAAATTTAAACAAATATATGGCTACCAGCATCCCTTAAACAATGGCCAAACTAATTCACAAAAAACAATAACACTAAATGATATTATAGTTTGATGATAACCAGAAGAAAGAAAATCTTCCAAACCCTATGACCCAAAGAAGTGCAGAGATCAATCTTGGGGTTTTACCTGATGAAATGCTTAACTTGCCACTCCACTGAAAGAAGTTTCCTTGTTTGGTTCAAAGCGTTGTTTTATCAGTGGGTCCTTAGTTTTAGGGGCCGGAACCATTGTTGATCTGCGTAGAATAGGGTTATTTTTCAGGGAACTACAATTTCTAATATTAGGCCCATCAAATTCTTTCTCAGTTCCAATTCCAGACACCATCAGCATTCTTGGATGGGGGACAAGTGCACCAGAAACATCACCCCACCACCCAGGATTGCTAATATACCATTCCATTGTCTTCTTCAGACCCTCTTTCCATGTAGTCCGTTCATGCCAACCGAGGTCTTTCAGTTTTTGATCATCCAAGAAGTACCTCTGGTCATTAAAAGGCCTATTCTCCACAAACTTAATTTGAGTATCCGGCTTCAACGAGAAAAGTTGGCAGATGTCCCTGGCCACATCAATCACTCTCTTTTCTTTCTTTGTTCCAATATTGTACACATGGCCTACTTCACCTTTATGGAGAATAATTTCAAATGCCTCTGCAACATCCTTACTGTAGAGATAACTTCGCACATTTGATCCATCCCCATGAATTGGAAGAGATTGTCCTCTCATCGCCAAGAGGATAAATTTCGGAATCAGCTTTTCAGGAAACTGATTGGGCCCATAAACATTGTTTCCTCTAGTGGTTATCACAGGTAAACCATAAGAGCGTCCATAAGCCATGACAAGCATTTCTGCCCCTGCTTTTGTGGCAGAATACGGATTAGTTGGCAGGAGCTGAGACGCCTCATGGTTTCCCACCATTGCATCCTCATCAGTCTCTCCATAAACCTCATCAGTACTTACATGGATAAACCTCTTGATTTGACCAGTGGTTTTGCAGGCTTCCAAAAGAACATGAGTACCGAGGATGTTGTTCTCAGTGAACTTAATGCTGTTGCCAAAGGAGTTATCAACATGAGTCTGTGCCGCAAAGTGCATAATAGTATCAATGTTTTCTGTTAGGAGAATGAAGTTGACCAGGTCAGCACTAAGAATATCTCCTCTAATGAACTTAAAGCTGGGAGATGATTTTGAGAAATTGAGGTTCTTAGGGTTTGAACAATAATCAAGATTGTCTAGAACAACAATCTTGTAGTCAGGGTAGTTCCGGATGAGCCTGTTGCACACATGGGATGCAATGAAACCAGCAGCTCCTGTAATAAGAATGTTCTTTGGCGTGTATGCAGTAGCCATTCCACAACTGCTTTTACATGATCCGAAATTAAAATAGGATAAAAGAAATATTACAATACAAAAATGAAAAGAGCACAAGGAGATACTACAATTATATACTAACATATAATTGGTGCAAAGCACGAGAAGAAATGCAGAAGACATGAAGAAAAGCAGCACAAGGAGATACTACGGCAAAGAATGATATCTTTGTTGGAGATAATGAAATTCAAGAAAACCAATTATCTTTTTCTAACATCTGTTTTCTATTTTGTAGTAGCAGAGAACTTGAATACAAAGGAATTTATTAACCTCCCTTGACTTTGCTTCTCTCCAATGAATCTCTAATCATCATAAGAATCACCGGTATGAATAGGTTCAACATATTAAATTGATAACAAATAACTTTTGTAGAACAAGATAAGCATTCTCTTCCTATTCGTCCTGCAATATTCATCCAACAAAAGCAAACAAAAATTGACCATGGAAAAAAAAATTCATTGTTTTCTTGAAATACTCTAAGTTTAATTTCAAAACAACTCCATTGTAATCATAAGAGCGGTGCAAGGAACTACCTATCAACTAAAGACCAGGTTTAGCAGTTGGCAAACAGGAAATGTTTAGACTTGTAGGAATGCTTACCATTGTGCAAAAACATACATAACCCAAAATTTCCCCGTAATTTCAGATCTTAACAACGAAATCTGTCAAAAAACAAAACAGATCCCCAATGACAAAACGACATCATCTTTGCACCACTATTGAGCAGTAACTAGATAAGTAAAAGTAGAATCACAAAAAGATCAATCAAGTTGAAGAAACCCACTTCAACATATGAATCTCTCTGAGTGATAACAATATCTATCGCATACAAATGACAATGAAAATACCACAATCACATGTGTATGTGTTTTTTTTTCTTTTCCAAGAGATGACACTTTCCAAACCTTAGAAAGGAGAGAGACTGGACTTGCTTTTTCTTCCTGGTTTTTGGTTTCTTGTTAAAGACTCTTCAGACAACGTGACAGAAGCAAAGAAGCAAAGCAAGCGGACAGACAAACACAGAGACAGGAGGAGATCTGTACCGTGACTGTGATGAGCGATGGCAGTTACAGAACTTATAGAGCTCCGGGCTATTTATAAATATGCCTCCGCTTTCATACTTGCACAGTTCTACTTCTTTATTTTTTTCTATCTTGTAAAAAATACAAATGAACCACTCAGATATTGCCACGTCATGCGATCAAAACACCGCCTGAGCACAGTTACCATCCAACCCGTGATACAAATTCATGAAATGGATCTACAAATTTAATAAAAATAAAAATATTAACAAACGAAGATAATAAAATGATCAAAAAGTATTTCTTGGAATAATGAGATAATAATCATTTAATGGTTTAGAAAGACAAGGAATACAAAATAACTATTTTTGTTACGTTCCAGCTAAAAAATAACTATAAGCCTTACTTTTATATTCATATAATAATCATGGATCCCTATTTTAATGGAGAAACTTTTGTGTATAAATTTAATTTCCTCTCATTTTTTACCATTTTCAAAAACCTATTTGAATCCTAGCCAAAATCTTACTTTCTTTAATTTCTAACCTTTCACTTTAAAGATTTAAGGTGTGTTTTTGAAAATTTTCCATTCAAGTTATTTACAATGATTGTATATTATTTTTTAAAAAAGGAGACCTAGGTACATTGTTTTGGTATGGATCTACTTTAGTGCTGCATGGTTTTAATATTTTACAATGTTTAAATGGTATGATATCTATTATTTTATGGGATAAAGAGTCTTAAAATTCTGAAATACATAAATTAAAAAAAAATAACGTGAAAAGAACAGAAAAAACCCAATAGTTGAATAATATTTTGTAAATTTATTAAATATTAAAAATTTTAATTATATTATTGACATCAATATGGCTTAAACCTCATTTTGTTTTGCATGTCATTGAACAGAATTATCATAAAATTGAAAATATTAATGTTTGAAATTGTGGAATAAATATACTTGATATATAATTTTTATTTATATCACTAAGATCGGTAATCAGACCTGTCAAGAATTGGTTTAGTCCTTCGACTGGATCTATGTTGGATTCGGATTGAAATATTGGTTTAAGTAATTAGTTTTTAGATTGGCAAAGAAATAAAATTTGTTTGTATTTGATAAATGAAAATGATATTAATCGGACATTATATGTCATACAAAGAAGGAAAAATGTTGAAACAAGTAATTTTGAAACTAGCAAACCCTGTCCCAGGCCCAGGCCCAGGCCCAGCCCATTGTTAGAAATTGCTGCGGATGAAACCCCAATAACGATAGAGCGCGCATTGTGATGCAAACTTGTTCTGCAACTGAAAACCGAAACCAAGAAATCAACGCTGTGGCGGCCGACGCTGACTCGTTAATCTAGGTTTTCCTCTGTCTTTCCAAACCATTTGTTCAAGGTATGTTTAGTTTCATTAACATTTGAATTTATTTAATTTTTTGTTTGGTTAAATTGAAAATTGAGAAATCGCAGAAACAGAAAGGAGATAAAACCTGTTTTCCTTCACCCTTCTCAGCTACCGAACTGAACTCGAGAATTCAAGCTTTAAATTTGGTTATTGTTTTCTAGAAACCGTGTCATTTGCCAATAATAAATCGTTATTAATCAGCGGTCTGGAAAAGCATCTGCATCAGGTTTTTTGAGTTGGAGTTGATCAGCTAGGTTTTGAGTATATCAGGTTTCAGTAGTTGCCAAAAATCTGTGTATAGACGATCATTTGGACAGCTATTAGTTTCTGGGATTCGGTTACATTTAGGTTTCGATGGTTGGGAAGGAACCATTGAAATTTCTCGAAGTCTTAGCATTTGCATTGTCACTTTATTTCTTGGCTAATGAAAAATCCCCGCGTTCATCACTAGGGCTCCAAATCTTATGATCTTTGGGAAGCAGGGAGCTCATGGCATTTGACATCCTGGGGGTAAAATCAAACAACTCAACCTATTAGCATTGATATATTTAATGAAGTAATATATTAATCACAAAGTACTTATAATTTTAAAAAACACAGAAAAAAAATCTTCGAGGAGGCTGTCTTTAAAGCAATCAAATCTTTTCTCTACCCTAAAATGTACCCAACTCAAAAAGATAGGTGAAACTGGCATTGTCGTTGCCATATATACCTTCAAACAGGAAAAAATAATGCTCTAAATTTCTAAAGTGGGGCACTGGATGCAAAGATGATCCATTAACTTACTTTCCCCTCATACATATAACTAAATTTTGTGGGATAATGACTGCATTTATTCATCTTATTGCAAGTTGAAAGAAAAGATAGAAGATCCTATGGAGATTAAGATGGAAGTGCCTAACTATAAATGGGTGTTTTTCCTCCTCTTACTGAGGGTTTTGGTGTTGGTTGAAATTGGAAGGTCATTAGCATTGTTATGTATTAAAGGTCTAGGCAATCCAAGTAATTTGCTCGCATTTAACATATCCTTTTCTTTCACATGTCTTTATATTTTGTGGCTTAAACTACTTTTTATAACTAGGGCTTATTGCCTATTCAAATTTTGGAATCACCTTATTGCTAACCTCCTAATTTCATTACCAACCATATGGCCTTTTATAGTGGCCTCATTGGGGGTTAGATAGGCAGAGGAGTACTGCTTGGACATTTCAAATACCAATGTGGTAGCAAGTTTCTATTTTGGGTCATCTTTCAGTGACAGAGGTAAGACTATCTCTTGGAAATCTTGGATTTGTGGAACCTACCAACTAGTCATTCTTGTTTTGTCATTTGATGCGATTGATTACTTTCTTATCTAGTATTGGTAAAACGGTCATATAGATGCTGGAACAAACAATGTTGAGTGACCTCAGGTTGGGTTGGATGAGCTAACATTAATAGTTTAGACTAGACTTTCTCTTTGGTTAAACAGACTAAAAGATAAAAATTCAAAAACTTTGAATGAGTTTGTAACTAATTTTCCTCCTTTAGTTAGTTTAAATAGGTCAATTTTTTTTTGTTTTAAATATTAATTATGACATTTTTTTTTCTATTATTTATCTATCTGTTTTCTTACTATCTTCTTATTGTGTTTGTTTTTAGGAAAATGTCTCAAGTAAGAGTGTTAGTCATGTATGATGGGGAATGGTTTAGTTCTTCCAGTGGTCATTTTGTCTACAATGGTGGTAAAACAAAAGGGATTATAATTTCTGACAAAATTACTTACCATGAGCTTGTGGATAGATTGTACCAGCTAGTCAAGGTAGATCCAAATGAATATGGAATCATAATAAAGGCTTTGTATAAAGCAAATATACCTACCATACCTGTGGAGATTGTTGATGATGATGATGTGAGATTCTTTATACATGAAAATGTTGCATATCCCACAGACGCAAGAAGTCCATTATGCATTACTCTCAAGTGTAGGGAATCACAATTTCAAGAAAGAGAAGGTTGTTATCCTGTCTTGGATCATCAAAACCCATTTGCTTCTCGAAGTGAAAGCAACCAACTTTCAGTGGTAGTGCCTGCAACACAAGAAGGAACTCAAGTTGAGAAACCAGATCCAATAGCATTCAACAATGATGCAATGCACATCAGTTTTGGAACTCAAGCAGAATTAGGCTGTGGTAATGGATTCTTAGCTGATGATTTAGAGGTTGTTGCACAACATAGCGCTCAAGGTGGAGATGTGCCTCATGTATTTTTATAGAAAGATATTTAATTTCAATTTTCACAACAATGAAATTATATATGCACGTGTGTGTGCGTCAAAACTCTATATATTACATTTCATAATGAAAAATAAGTTAATAGAGTAATTCATGATCCATTTATGATATAGAATAATACTTGTTAGGTATCTACAAAGGGGTTTTCATGCTTAATCAATAGGCAAATCAAAGCAATTAACAAGGCCATCAAGCACAGTATGAAGACAAAGCTTGATGATTTGAAGGAAGCTTGGGCAAATAAGCTCCTTAAGGTCTTATCGGTGTTGAGAAAAACTATGAGAACGTCAATTGGAAAAACCATTTTCTTACTTGCTTATGATTATGAAGCGATAGTCTTTAGTGAAGGTAGAACTGGATCTCTAGATCTCTAACTAAAGATACCTTCAATGAAGAGGATCATGAGACATTTATGTGTCTATGGTTGGACACGATTGAGAAACACAAGAAAAAAGTACAACTTCAAATAGTCTTGTATCAATAACAAATTGCTTTATACTTTAACTCCAAAATGAACAAAAATTACACAATAAGAGACCTCATATGCAAAAAAGTTATGCCCAACACCAAAGTCTTATAGTTAGTGTAAGACACCCCAGTTAGGTATTACTGTTCACTGTTTAATAAAATAACAATAATTAAATAGGGAAAATATGGTCAATAATACCCAACCGAAATGCTTAACTGAACTGACATATCACAGCGGAAGACCTGTAGTACAATGTATACATACATATATACATGCCCAATAAAAGCTTTCATATATTAAAATATTCGCGGAAAATATATACGTGTGCATACAAATAAAACGGAAGCATAAGGGATCCCAAAATAGCAGCAGACTCCTCCTCCCAGCTCCCAATAACCTACCTGCAAGAGAAAGGAAAGTAGGGAGTGAGTGATAAAATCACCCAGTAAGCACTTCATATCCTCTGACCCTAAACCAACCCTTCTCGAAGGATTCCACCTCCACTCAACCGAACAGGCTCAACTGACAACAACTCTGACGGTCTCATCTTCACGGATCGGATACTACCCCATACCAGGTCGTAAAATACGTATATGAGTATACGTAAACAACCTAGAGTGAAGAGTAAACCGAGCGGGTCAAACTTGACACACAATCTCTGACTGAAAAACACTAACTGAGCTGATCTGATCTGATACTGAAATTCACGTTTCATTACATGGCTTTTCATGTTCTGACGTTCTACTGTTCGTGTCTTTTACAAGCTGTTTCATGTTCTGATCGTTTACAGTTTCTTACTGTCTTATCATTCTCTGAATGATATGCACTGTGTCATATAACAATGACATGATATGATAACATGCTGAAATCATAACTAGGCCTAGGCCTGTATGCTGAAAATAGTTTTCTGAAAACTGTTCATGAAAACTACTGTTGGATCCTGGGATCCTATATCTGAAAATCATGTAAAAGCTTTATCTGAAAGCTATGCAGAAAACTGTGTACCCTGGGGTACCATGATATACTGAAAACTGTGCTGCGCAGACTGATGAAATACAGGGATTCGGCATCTTGGCCATGTGAGTTTCCTCTGCAAACACGTGCCACAAACTGTATGGCCCACGTGATGCCATCGGGCCTGGGCCTGGAAACTGAACTGATCTGAGCGCCTCGCGCTATACTCATCTGATCCTCGGATCAGGAAACATAAACTGCTAGCTGAGCAACCCGGCACATGCCAATACATAGGGCTAGTAATGAGCATATAGCTCCTGGTGACACGGGTGCTGAAACTCACAAGTGCCCCCTCGTATTCACCTCTGAAATCAATGTTTTTCAACTGAAAACATGAATTCGGATCCTTGGATCCGTTTCTGAAAACACTGGATGGCATGCCATGCTATGCATATGCATATGATGCATCATGTATTCTTATTTGAGCTCAATTTACTGTTTACTATCCATTGGATAGGGTTTACTGTGCACATTTCTCAATTTCAGCTATTTTTCTCAATTTGGCCTGACGCACGGGCGTGCGTGTCTCGTGCACGGGCGTGCATAAGCTTGCACGGAACCGTGACCCTGGGCGTGCATATGGTCGTGCAAGTTTCTGGAATTTCAAACATTTCCCTCAATTTCACTGGGCGCACGGGCGTGCATAAACTATGCACGGTCGTGACCCCTCAAATTGGTCATGCACGGGCACGTTAACACTGTAGGACCCACCGCCCCGAGTGCCCCTGCTGCTGAACAATAAATCTCTTTTCTTTATTAAACTGAAAATCGGGTACCCGAGACGGGAATCCTATGAGAAGGGAAAAACCCTACTGCTGCTACTGATACATAAGCGGAAGCTGAAACTGAATTGAAATATACAATGGGCCCAAATTGGCCTTTTCATATATATATACTGTTCTTACACTGTTCCGAATACATTTACAATTTCATACAAGACCCATCAGGTCCAACTGAAAATAAAATACATGCTGATCTGTGTGTGTGGGGGTCCTCCTCGCCAGCCTCAATCCACCCGCTCCTCGCCAGCAGCAACAAAACCTGAAAGGAAGGAAGAAGGAAGGGATGAGTGATAAAGATCACCCTGTAAGCATTCCTTACTTCCCCCGCCCAAACAAGCGACAAGCACACACAAAACATACACTGAAACTTGGCCTCGGCCCTATCCATACAAGTAGTCGCTTGTTGGCGCTGAAACTGATTATTCTGCTGTTTATCTGATTAACTGATTACTGATTATCTGATTATTCATGCCATGATGTATATAATGACATGCTGAGCTGGAAACTGAAAATGACTGATGATGCATGTATCTGAGCATCTAACTGTATGTACCCGAAGGTACCTGTTGTGCTGATCAGGCTGATGAACACAGGGATTCGGCATCCTGGCCAAGTGGGCTGAACATTCTAGCTACTGGCTAGAAAGCTGAAACTGAAACTGATACACTGCTGCTGAGCAGACTGACTGGTGTCAGAATGCTGAGTCCCACAGATGCCCCCTCGAGTTCACCCTAAACTGTAACCTGTACATCGGGTTCTGACTGCTGAAATCTACTGAATTCGGATCTCTGGATCTTCATTCAGACTATATGCTATGCTCTGCTATGCCATGCTATGCATATGCTGCAATCTGGTCTGAATCCTGAGTTATCTGAGGCCATTTAGCCATTGGATGGATTACCAAACCTTTCTTAATCAAATTCTGGCTTTTCTGGGAAAATCTGCTGGACGCACGGGCGTGTGGGCCAAGCACACGGTCGTGCAGGAGAGACACACGGCCGTGCCAAGCAAAGCACACGGGCGTGTGCCCAGACACACGGGACCGTGCCCCGGCCGTGTGTCTGGCCGTGCTCTCCTCTGGAAATTCTGGGCACTTTCTACTGAAAAGCTGGCACACGGCCGTGTCCCTCAGGACACACGGTCGTGCCCTCTGCAAACCTGCCCGTGTGCACTTCGTGCACACGGCCGTGCTCTTGCAGAGATCCAGCCACACGGGCGTGTGCTTGGTTCTGCAACACGAGCAACAACCTGGAACATGCTGGAAACTCATCCAAACACATCCAAACCTCAACCAAACTGAAATTAAACTGAAACATGCATACAAGGCACTGTAATAAGCATGCATATCACTTCAATTTTATCATCCATCCAATCCTGCTGAATCTACCATTAAAATCTATCGTTTCTCTCACTAATACACACAAGCAAAGCAAGCATGCATTCTGGGTGGAAAATAAGCATCTGAATCATCATCTCATCAACATATATCAACATGCAAGCATAACACAGCAAGATGGAAACGGGATCACCGTTTCCACATCATCGAACAAGCTGGGAAAGCAAAGAGAGAGTAAGAAACACTTACCTCTCGCCATGGCTGCTGGAAAACTTCTCTAAAGCTAATCTCTGGTTTCACTAGCTGGATCTGGAGCTGCTGGAAGCTGAAGATCTGCTCTAGGGTTGGGAGCTGCTGAAAACAAAGAAACTTAAGCTGAAAATGGGAAACTGCTGGGTGAGAAATCTAATAAATCTCCCGTCTCTCTCTCCTGCTACCCACCTGCACGGGCGTGCAGGGCACTGCGCACGGGAGTGCACGAGGGAAAATGAATAAAATCCATTTCCCGCGCTTCGCATGATTAAAACCTCCCTAAAGGCATCATACGAAGGCCACTCAGCTCTGAAAAACTACCATCTCACCCCTGAACTTCTCAAGACCCCCACCCTATTCGCGGACTTATTTCTAACCCCAAAACTCTATCCCTAAGGGCTTTTCTAGAAAAACCCAGGATGCTACATTCCTACCCCCTTATAAAAATTCCGACCTCGGAATTTCCTGGCTAACTCTGGGAAACTACCCCTGATCTCAGACTCTACCTCCCAGGTGGCTTCTTCCACACGCTGGCGAAGCCACAAAGGCTCTTCTGAAACTGGGCTGCGAGACTCTTGTCTCTCTCACTGCTGATCTTGCCATCCGGCTTTACTTCTCATTCATTCACTTGGCTTCCACGCTTCCGCTGCGCACTCTGATTCACTTGCCTTGAACTCTATTTCTCTTTCACTGTTGCAGTCTAGCTGTGGCCATACACTCCAGGCACCACGCAAATCTTCTTTGCTTTTGCCTTAAAAGCTCTCTGATCATTCCTCATTATGTCATCCTCTGTCACTGGAACACCAGTGCCACTATCTATAGGGATGACTCAAATCTCTCTGCTATCCTCAATCTGTATCTCTGAACTTTGTCAACTCATCCCATGACTCTCATCTGCCCTCTCTGCAAGGATACTCCTACTGGCCACACTAGGGTCAACCCCTAATCTCTCCACTACACTCCAAGTTATAAAAACTCTGTATGTGGCCCCACAATCAACTAAAGGAGTATCAAAATAAATCACTAACCCGTCTCTGCATGGGGTACAGTCTCTGTCTGCTCCTGGCGGACAGCATAAACTCTGGCTCTGCCTCCGCCTCCGCCTCTCCCTGAAGTACCAGCACCTCCTCCAGGTGCTCCAGCTCCTGGTCTGGGAAAGTCTGCTCCACCCCTATCAACTCCAACTCTGCCTCTGGGTGGATCTCCTCTGTCTCTGAACCGACTGACATCACCTCTGCTGGGCTCAACACCAGCTCCACCTCTGGCTGGGCACTCTGCCATCTTGTGCCCTGGCTGATGGCACAAGTAGCACACTATCTGATCAGCCAAACACTCCCCTGAATGGCTCCTGCCACATCTGGGACACTGTGGCAGCTGGGGTGCGAATCTCTGTCTCTGCAAATCTCTGGCTGACCTCTCTGCTGACACAGGTCTCTTACCTCTGTCTCTATCCTCTGACCTCTGATCTCGGTCAACCTCTCTGGTCATCGCATCAATCCTCTGAAAATTGGCCTCTGATCTGAGCGCTCTCCCCAAAGCATCACTGAACTGCTGGGGAGGATATGGTCCAGTCAGGACATCCCTGGCTATTGCAGGATGCAGGCCATGGATGAACTTCTGAACTCGACCCATCTCTGTCCCCGCCAAACCTGGGACGAATCTTGCCAACTCATTAAACTTGGTGGCGTATTCCCTGACTGAGTCTGACCCCTGAGTCAGATCAATAAACTCCTGGGCCTTGGCATACATCAACTCGGTGCCCCTGTACTCGGCATCAAACAGCCGTCTAAACTCTGCCCAGGTCATCTGCTGCACATTGACAGAAGCCTTAACCAGACTCCACCAAACTTTGGCGTCACCTCTCAGATGAAACACCGCAAATCTGACTTTCTCCCGCTCTGACAGTGTGAATAAACCCATCACACTCTCCACTGACTCAACCCATTCCTCTGCCACTACTGGATCTCTGGATCCACTGAATTTTACTGGCTGATACGGTCCTGACAGATAGTAAATGGGATGAAGTCTCGCTGATGAACTGGTGCCGGGTATCCTGGTACTCACACCCTGGCCATACTCTGTAAACTCAGCCGGAGACTGATATCTCTCTCTGACAGACTGAGGCTGGGACTGATACTGTGGCTGAAACTGTGGCTGAGGCTGATACTGATACTGAGGCTGATACTGATACGGATACTGCAAAAACTGGGGCTGAGAATACCTTCTCTGTGAGGTCTGATAAGTTTCATACGGGGAGGGAGTAACTCTGGTGGGTCCTGAACTACTAACCACACCAGCTTGCTGCAAACTTTCTCTGACTGCTTCCCCAATCATCGCTCTAAGCTGCTCTGGCCTCATAGACACATGAGAGGAGCTCTGAGATCGCCGCCTATGACTAACACTCACAGGACGGACAGGGGGGCTACTGATCTCATCTATCTGTCTAGGGGTAGACTCTTCTCTATCTATAACATCACAACAAGCTGGGGTTAGAAACACCAATCACAACAAAGCTGAAAAAAAATACCTGACTGGTGCTGTGAGGAGGGCCTGGACGATGGCTGCGAAGGAGAGAAAACAGACGCCACACACTTACAACTCAAATCTCTACTGAAATGGCACAGAGGAACGCTCTGATACCAAAAATGTAGGACCCGCCGCCCCGAGTGCCCCTGCTGCTGAACAATAAATCTCTTTTCTTTATTAAACTGAAAATCGGGTACCCGAGACGGGAATCCTACGAGAAGGGAAAAACCCTACTGCTGCTACTGATACATAAGCGGAAGCTGAAACTGAACTGAAATATACAATGGGCCCAAATTGGCCTTTTCATATATACATACTGTTCTTACACTGTTCCGAATACATTTACAATTTCATACAAGACCCATCAGGTCCAACTGAAAATAAAATACATGCTGATCTGTGTGTGTGGGGGTCCTCCTCGCCAGCCTCAATCCACCCGCTCCTCGCCAGCAGCAACAAAACCTGAAAGGAAGGAAGAATGAATGGATGAGTGATAAAGATCACCCTGTAAGCATTCCTTACTTCCCCCGCCCAAACAAGCGACAAGCACACACAAAACATACACTGAAACTTGGCCTCGGCCCTATCCATACATCTAGTCGCTTGTTGGCGCTGAAACTGATTATTCTGCTGTTTATCTGATTAACTGATTACTGATTATCTGATTATTCATGCCATGATGTATATAATGACATGCTAAGCTGGAAACTGAAAATGACTGATGATGCATGTATCTGAGCATCTAACTGTATGTACCCGAAGGTACCTACTGTGCTGATCAGGCTGATGAACACAGGGATTCGGCATCCTGGCCAAGTGGGCTGAACATTCTAGCTACTGGCTAGAAAGCTGAAACTGAAACTGAAACTGATACACTGCTGCTGAGCAGACTGACTGGTGTCAGAATGCTGAGTCCCACAGATGCCCCCTCGAGTTCACCCTAAACTGTAACCCGTACATCGGGTTCTGACTGCTGAAATCTACTGAATTCCGATCTCTGGATCCTCATTCAGACTATATGCTATGCTCTGCTATGCCATGCTATGCATATGCTGCAATCTGGTCTGAATCCTGAGTTATCTGAGGCCATTTAGCCATTGGATGGATTACCAAACCTTTCTTAATCAAATTCTGGCTTTTCTGGGAAAATCTGCTGGACGCACGGGCGTGTGGGCCAAGCACACGGTCGTGCAGGAGAGACACACGGCCGTGCCAAGCAAAGCACACGGGCGTGTGCCTAGACACACGGGACCGTGCCCCGGCCGTGTGTCTGGCCGTGCTCTCCTCTGGAAATTCTGGGCACTTTCTACTGAAAAGCTGGCACACGGCCGTGTCCCTCAGGACACACGGTCGTGCCCTCTGCAAACCTGCCCGTGTGCACTTCGTGCACACGGCCGTGCTCTTGCAGAGATCCAGCCACACGGGCGTGTGTCTGCGGACACACAGGCGTGTGCTTGGTTCTGCAACACGAGCAACAACCTGGAACATGCTGGAAACTCATCCAAACACATCCAAACCTCAACCAAACTGAAATTAAACTGAAACATGCATACAAGGCACTGTAATAAGCATGCATATCACTTCAATTTTATCATCCATCCAATCATGCTGAATCTACCATTAAAATCTATCGTTTCTCTCACTAATACACACAAGCAAAGCAAGCATGCATTCTGGGTGGAAAATAAGCATCTGAATCATCATCTCATCAACATATATCAACATGCAAGCATAACACAGCAAGATGGAAACGGGATCACCGTTTCCACATCATCGAACAAGCTGGGAAAGCAAAGAGAGAGTAAGAAACACTTACCTCTCGCCATGGCTGCTGGAAAACTTCTCTAAAGCTAATCTCTGGTTTCACTAGCTGGATCTGGAGCTGCTGGAAGCTGAAGATCTGCTCTAGGGTTGGGAGCTGCTGAAAACAAAGAAACTTAAGCTGAAAATGGGAAACTGCTGGGTGAGAAATCTAATAAATCTCCCGTCTCTCTCTCCTGCTACCCACCTGCACGGGCGTGCAGGGCACTGCGCACGGGAGTGCACCAGGGAAAATGAATAAAATCCATTTCCCGCGCTTCGCATGATTAAAACCTCCCTAAAGGCATCATACGAAGGCCACTCAGCTCTGAAAAACTACCATCTCACCCCTGAACTTCTCAAGACCCCCACCCTATTCGCGGACTTATTTCTAACCCCAAAACTCTATCCCTAAGGGCTTTTCTAGAAAAACCCAGGATGCTACAAACACGGCCGTGACCATGCAGATTACGCAGCGTGCACGGGCGTGCGCCTCGGGTGCACGGGCGTGCGTCCTGCTCTGCACCTCCATGACCACTTGGAATCAGCTCGATTCCGGCCAAATTCGCATACCAAACTCAAATTAATCAGATATCACATGCAAGGCACTTCCAATAAGCACAACCAACACCTCCAGCAACTCAAATCTCAAGCCAATCATCCAACCAAAGCTCAAAACGCATATAAACATACTTTCTCACACATAAGCATAAACATATGCATCAATCATCAACATACTCATCTCAAATCATCATCAACACGCAGGGAGAACATCACAAGCATGCTGGAAACACATCTCATGCATAAAGCAAGCATTAAACCGAATCAAAAACACAAGGGAAAGAGGAAGGAAGCACCTACCTTTAGCCATCTTTCTCTCTCAAGAAGAACACAAGATCAAGCTTGATTGGAAGATCCAAGAAGCTGATCACCACTTCTAGGGTTGATATTCTCTGAAAATCGAAGGAAACTTTGGGTGAAAAATGAGTTTGGAAACGGATAAGATCAACTTAAAGCGAAGACAGCTGGAAAAATGCTCATGCACGGGCGTGCATCTCTCACGCACGGTCGTGCATGGCAGGAAAATTGCAAAAATGCCATTTTCCCGCGCTCGCATGCAAATCCTCCCAATCGGATCCATGCACAAGCCCTCAAACTCAACAAAAGCACACATTTCACCCCAAAACTCACACACAACCCTAGGAATCTCAGAAATCTCAATCTGAACCCAGATTAGAAGCCGAAAAGACCAAACTAACCCTGGGATGTTACAGTTAGTACATTAGGGCTTAACTAAGAAGGCCTTTACAAGGTCACCAAGGCACTACGACCTATAACCTATCACTTAGAGTGGTTAGACATAACAAAAATCCCTAAAGCATAGAACACAAAGCACTTGCATCACTATTATTAATAAAAAGGTTGTCTTGATGTTGGTTATATTGTTTTCACTTATTATCTTATTATGCACCTGTAATGTACTACCATTCTTTTTAAGTTTTTTCTTTTGATTTTAACTAAAAAACTTAAGGTTTATGAAGTAATGCAATTTGGTAGTTAATACGTAGATTCAGTTATTCATTATTCTTAAGTTCATATATTGTTAAGTGTTTAAGTTCACATCTGTTCATTGTTCTTAGATTCATTTTTTTATGTTTAACTTCTTTAAATCTCAGGTTTTGTCAAAAAGGTCATAGAAACTTTTCACTTGATCTTTGTGAGGTTTTTCTAAACTAAGTTTGCGGCGATTAACTATAAAAAAGGATAAGTACATTTAAAATCAGATGATAAAAAAAAAGAAGGAAAATAGAAAACAATTAAACGTAATAGCTACATCTACTTGTTATCCTAAACTTCTTGTTATATAGGTACGAGAAGAAGAAATATTTGTTACTCCAATCACTTATGTTATCCCTTATATAGGTGACCCCTTTTAAGTCTTTCTTTATTCACTTAGACAAGAAGAAATATGCATCCTTTATTGAATATTATTTCAATGTGTAAAGGTAGGCGAACTCTAGTATGGTGGGCTCACCTAGCTTTTGCTCTATGTACATAACGTACAAGTTAATGATGCATCAATAAGCGTTTGATTGCAGTTGAAAGAGGGTGACATCAGAGTACTTAAGCATGGCTTACATATATGGGTGCAAAGGAAGCATAATCCCATATTATACAATTACCTCTAAAAAAGTGGTCCATTTTCAAGAATGTGCATAAATAATCCCCTGGTTTTTGTAGTTTGATGGGATATGTTAGTGGTCTATTATACGTTCTAGATCTATATTGATAATTGAGTAGAACTCTCTTTATCTTGGATGCTTATGATATCCTCCACTCTTTATAGAGACTCAATTTCCTTTAACCTACTCGTTTAGCCCTAGTTGTTACGTTTATTGATTGGTGTAACCTATATATTGCCTCAACCAAAGGAATTTGACTTCTTAAAAAGGAAGCCTACTGTAGGACCCGCCGCCCCGAGTACCCCTGCTACTGAACAATAATTCTCTTTTTATTTACTAAACGGAAAATTGGATACCCGAGACGGGAATCCTACGAAAAGAAACCCTACTGCTGCTACTGTACAATCTGAAATCAAACGGAAGCTGAAAATAACTGAAACTGAAATATATACAATGAGCCCAAACTGGCCTTTTCATATGTACACTGTTCTTTACACTGTTCTGAAAATATACATGAAATGCATACAAGACCACACAGGCCAAACTGAAATAAAATACATCTGGAAAGTGTGTGTGGGGTCTCCTCTCGCAAGCCTCGGTCCACCCGCTCCTCGCCAGCAGCAAAACCTGAAAAGGAAGGAAGAAGGAAAGGGATGAGTGATAAAGATCACCCAGTAAGCATTCCTTACTTCCCTCGCCCAAGCAAGCAATGAACAAACTGAATTCACACACAATTGGCCTCGGCCCTATCCATACATCTAATCGCTTGCTGGCGCTGAAACTGAATTCTGATTTCTGATTATCCTGTTCTTTACTGATTACTGATTATCTGATTAGTGCATGTCATGTCATGCTGAACTGAAACTGAAACTGAAACTGTATGCTAGTGATGCATGCATCTGAATCTATATCTGAATGTACCCGAAGGTACCTGTTATGCTGATCAGGCTGATGAACACAGGGATTCGACATCTTGGCCAAGTGGGCTGAACATTCTAGCTACTGGCTAGAAAACTGAATACTGATCTGCTGCTGAGTAGACTGACTAGTGCCAGAATACTGGGTCCCACAGATGCCCCCTCGTGTTCACCCCAAACTGTAACCCGTATATCGGGTCCTGACTGCTGAAAACTACTGAATTCGGATCCCTGGATCCTCATTCAGGCTACATGTTGTGTCATGCTATGCATATGCTGTATTCTTATCTGAAATCTGGATTATCTGATGTCAATTAGGCCTTGGATGGATTACCAAACCTTTAACCATTCATTTCTGTATTTTCTGGGAAAATCTGGCGGACGCACGGGCGTGTGGGCCAAGCACACGGTCGTGCAGGAAAGACACACGGTCGTGCCAAGCAAAGCACACGGGCGTGTGCCCAGACACACGGGACCGTGCCCCGGTCGTGTGTCTGGCCGTGCTCTCCTCTGGAAAATCTGGGCTGAAACACGCATGAAACGGACATACGGCCGTGTCCCTCAGGACACACGGTCGTGTCCCTGCAAATCCTGGCCGTGTGTACTGTAGGACCCGCCGTCACGAGTACCCCTAACCGTTGAATTTTGAGGGGACTTTTATTAAATAAACCGAAAACCCGGGTACCCGCGACAGAAATCCTACGAAATTAAAACTAATAACCTGTTGAAAATTGCTAGACAATGCGGAAGCGTAATTACACATATTCTGAAATACATCGACTGAAATATATAAAAGTATCTGTTCTGTACAATGGGCCCCACAGCCTATACATATATACATATACACTGTTCCTGTACAACTGGATACAAAAGTATCTACAACATGACCACACAGGTCCAAAACTGCATATACATACTGAGATCGGGGTGTGTGTGCGTGCCCTCTCCGTCAGCCTCGAACCAACCGCTCCTCAGCCACAGCACGAACACCTGAAAGGATGGAAGAAGGAGGGGGATGAGTGATAAAGATCACCCAGTAAGCGCTCTTTACTTCCCTCAACACCTAAGCAAGCACAAACAATTACAATAATCGAACATACCTGGGCCTCGGCCCTATTCATACATCTATGCGCTTGCTGGAATCTGAAACTGATAATCTGAATTCATATTCATTCACTGATATCACATTCATTCATGTCATGATATGTATGTCATGTCATGCTAACTGAATATATCTGAATGTATCTGGATGCCTCTGAAACTGAGTATCTGAATATACCCGAAGGTACCTGCTATGCTGATCAGACTGGGTGAAACACAGGGATTCAACATCTTGGCCATGTGGGCTGAACAGTCTAGCTACCGGCTAGAAAGCTGAATAAATAAATGCTGAACGATCTGACTGGTGTCAGAAGGCTGATACTGAATGCTACTGAACATTCTGACTGGTGTCAGAAAGCTGAATCTCACAGATGCCCCCTCGTGTTTACCCTAATACTCTCACCCGTACATCGGGTTCTGAATACAGAATACTATCGAATTCGGATTCCCTTGATCCTTTCTAAAGCTACATGTCATGCCATGATATGCATATACAGCTTATTATCTGAAATCATGCTTATCTGAAGCAAATTAGCCTTTACTCTGAATTCACATGCTTAATCAATCAATAATTAATCATTTTCTAGGATTCTGCTGATGCACGGTCGTACATGAAAAGCTCACGGGCGTGCATGGCTATCGCACGGTCGTGCAGGTCATGAACGCACGGGCGTGCGCCCTGACGCACGGGACCGTGCGCTGGTCGTGCGCCTGGTCGTGCAACTCTCGGGAATTCACTATTTATTACCCCCGAAATGCTTACGCACGGGCGTGCACATGCGAATGCACGAGCGTGCGTCTGAAAATCAAGCCGTGCACACAGCGTGCGCACGGGCGTGCGTCCTGGAGAACCAAAGGCTCACGACCGTGCCATGCAAGCGCACGGCCGTGCGTCTTGTTCTTCAACAAGAGCACCGCCTGGAAAATGCACAAAATCTCTAACCAAAACTCAACCAATTGTGAAACCACTTCAAACACATGTTATCAACATCCCAAATAACACAATTCAAGCCTCAAACACCACATGCATCAATCATCATGGAATCTACCATGGAAATATCTTCTTTCTCTCTCAAAAGCCATCCAAACACACATGCACATTCCAAGGATGGAAATCCATCAACCAATTCAACATGCAAAGACATAAAAGCATTCCCAGCACTCATCAACATATAAAGAAATCATCCATGGCATCACAAGTCACAAAGCAAGCCGGGAAACTCAAGAAAAGGTAAGGAACACTTACCTCTCTCCATGCTTTTGCAAGACTTCACAAATCTCTATTCTCTTTGCTCTCTAATCGGATTGGGAGCTTCTTGCAGCTGGATTCCCTCTCTAGGGACAGGAGGAGCTGAAAGTGGAAGAGAGAAATTGGCTAAACTGAATTTGGGTGAGAAAAGAAATGACTTTCTCTCTGCTCTCACTTATATATCATGCCACGCACGGGCGTGCACCAATGATGCACGGGCGTGCACAAGGGAAAATGAACTTAATTCATTTCCCACGCATTCCCACACTCGAATCCTTCCGAAAGGATTCCAACGAAAGCCACAAAGCTCTGAAAACTTACTAACTCACCCCTGAACTTATCTCGACTCCCAATCTATTCCCGAATCTCGATTCTAACCCCGAGACTCTTCCCCTAAGGGCATTCTAACCTGGGATGCTACATGCAGCTCGTGCACACGGGCGTGCTCTTGCAGAAATCCAGCCACACGGGCGTGTGCCTGCGGACACACGGGCGTGTGCTTGGTTCTGCAACACGAGCAGCAACTTGGAGAAAACAGGAAACCCATCCAAACACATCCATTCCTCATCCAAACTGAAATCAACTGGAAACATGCATCAATGGCAACTCAATAAGCACATAGCATGCATCAATTTCATCATTCATCGATTCCTACTGAATCCACCATTAAAATCTACCATTTCTCTCACTACATACACACAAACAAAGCATGCATGTTCTTGGGTGGAAAATCATCATATAATCATCATCTCATCAACATACATCAGCATACAACATGCATCATAAACTGGAAATGGAAACACACGTTTCCATCCACATCAAACAAGCTGGGAAACTGAAAGAGAGAGAGTAAGAAACACTTACCTCTCGCCATGGCTGCTGGAAACTATCTCTCAAGCTAATCTCTGATCTCTCTAGCTGGATTGAGAGCTGCTGGAAGCTGAAAATCTGATCTAGGGCTGGGAGCTGCTGAAAAGGAGAAGAAAACTGGCTGAAATGGGTGAGAGTAATGCAAATCTCCCGTCTCTCTCTCTTTTAATCCCACCTGCACGGGCGTGCAGGCTTGGCGCACGGGAGTACGCCTGGGAAAATGGATGAAATCCATTTTCCGCGCTTCGCATGATTAAAACCTCCCTAAAGGCATCATACGAAGGCCACACAGCTCTGGAAAACTACCAACTCATCCCTGAAATCTGCTGGACTCCCAATCTATCACTGAATTCTATTTCTAACCCCAAAACTCTACCCCTAAGGGCTTTTCTAAAAAACCCGGGATGCTACACCTACGAGCCCATTAAAGAAACCTTCAAGCTTATTGGGTATAGTTGGATCTCGTTATTGGCTAATATGGATATACTCTTAGATGACATTTAAAACAAAGGTAAATATTAGTGAACACACTATTTTAAACATTTCTCACAATTATATATGTCTATTGTTATTGGTTTTTAACTTTATGATTTCAACTAATAACTAACTATGGGTTCAAGAAGCAACTAGTTCTACCTATTAATTTTGCTCATATCTAACTAAGGGATGTAAAGAAGCCAAGCTTTAGCTTATTGTTCATCAGTTTGATAAGCTTGCAAACTCATTGCTTTATTTGAGTAAAATATCAATAAACCTCAAATTGTTTCAAATATGACGCTTACACCTTATAGTAAAAATCAATAAACCTAAAATACTGAATGTATGGAGAATTGATAAATATATAAGTTATAAGATTTAAATACTTTATTTTTTTAATTTAAGGGGTTTAAAGTAATTTTTTGAATTGAACTCAGGCAAGTTGTTTGTGTCTTGAGCTTGAGCTCAAGCTCAAGCTGAGAACTTATCAACCCAATAAGTTGCAACTAAAGCTTAACTTTAATGTTATCATGTCAAGCATTTGGCTTAGTTTAGCTCAACTATACCTTTAGTCTAATATAATAGGAAACTCAACACAAACCCCTAAAAGCATCTTTCTATCCAACATTATTGGCTAACCTTAAATTTACCCCACAATCATATTTAGAGATAAAGCAAGCAAGAAAATACAAAATATAGATTTAAGGAGATTTACTTTATGAAGGATATATGAAGAGAATGCTCTAGTTTGAGTTTTTTGAAATTTGGCAAAACCTTTGAAAAAACTTACGATTTGTTTGAAAACTAGGAAACATAGTAGTTTTGAGAGCTCAAAATTTTTGATGACTTGTCTAGGTAAAATTTTCAAGATAATAAAACTACAAAACAGTTTTTAAAGAGTACTTATAGACAAGTTGTGATTAAGTGAAAAACAATCATATCCATTCAAGTTAAGTTAATGGCACATATCAATTATCTAATGAGATACCTAAGGCATCGCTAAAAATAAATTAAGAAAACAATTCAAATTATTTTGACATGTCTATTGTGCATTAAATGCAAAGTGGAAGCATTATTTCAATCACATGTTCCAAGTAATAATCTTGATTATCCGCATGTCATTTATTTATGCAAAAAAATTAAGAGTTTGTGAAATCTTAATTGAGCTTCAATAACTAGTAGTAATTATTGGATGGTTAGAATTTTCATTCAGAAAATGTTCGAAGGCTATACTAAAGACATGTCTAACAGTTACGTAATACTAATGATGTGAGTAGCATGTAATGACTAGATATGCCATCAACACATAGGTTAACTTAGGATGCGGGTAAAAGCCTTTGTATCCATAAATCATGAGAATAATAAGTCTTAGCAATAGCAAAAAACCTTTTTACGCTAAGATATGAAATTACACAATAACCTTTTTTTTTTTCTCTCGCTTCATAAATAGCATAATTATATAAAACAAAAGGTGATACTTTTGCACATTATATCATTAGTTCATCAAAATTCTTTTGGAATAGTAAAAACCATAGAATGGACATGGACTTCTAATCATTTTAAAAGTCTGATTTTGTTTGTTTTTACTTACAAAAAAATTACACCTCTAATTATATATATTTTTAATCAATGAATTTTTACTATCAACATTTTATTACTAATTGACTAACATATGGTTATCATATAAAATTTTTAAAAAAATATCTATAGGATCTAATTTTCTTAATTATAGGAATTTATGTCATCTTACAAGTGCACGAATTGATAGATGGAAGATTCAAAAATGACTAAAAACATACACATAAGATTAAAGTTGTCCATATTTGGAATTGGACCCAACATTTTCCCAATTCAAGGTTGGAATAGTTTGTCATCATAAATGAGGGTTAGGTAACGTGCAAACTGAGGCCTTTTGATAGCAAAGTTAAATAATTATAAACACTTGTTAGTATGAGAAAAGTTGCCCCCAAATCTAATAGCTGTTATTTAAACCCAATTTAAATTGATCATTATTTAAGTTTGGTTTGATTTGAATCCACACTTAAACATAAGAGTGAGGCAGGACAAGTCCAATTCATGATAAGACCTAACACATTTGAAGATTGGGTTTGGAAGAATTCAAACGTGGGAAACCATGTTTACTTTTTCAGTCATAGTAAACACAACACTTTGCATACATTATACAAGTACTCTAGAAAGGGTCACAAAGCATTAGAATAGACTTGTAGAGAGTATACATTCATATCCAACAAAGTGTAAACTAGAAATTATTAAAAAAGAAAAAACCTTACTGCATATTGAATAAATAACTTTATAATTTAAATTTAAACAAATATATGGCTACCAGCATCCCTTAAACAATGGCCAAACTAATTCACAAAAACCAATAACACTAAATGATATTATAGTTTGATGATAACCAGAAGAAAGAAAATCTTCCAAACCCTATGACCCAAAGAAGTGCAGCGATCAATCTTGGGGTTTTACCTGATGAAATGCTTAACTTGCCACTCCACTGAAAGAAGTTTCCTTGTTTGGTTCAAAGCGTTGTTTTATCAGTGGGTCCTTAGTTTTAGGGGCCGGAACCATTGTTGATCTGCGTAGAATAGGGTTATTTTTCAGGGAACTACAATTTCTAATATTAGGCCCATCAAATTCTTTCTCAGTTCCAATTCCAGACACCATCAGCATTCTTGGATGGGGGACAAGTGCACCAGAAACATCACCCCACCACCCAGGATTGCTAATATACCATTCCATTGTCTTCTTCAGACCCTCTTTCCATGTAGTCCGTTCATGCCAACCGAGGTCTTTCAGTTTTTGATCATCCAAGAAGTACCTCTGGTCATTAAAAGGCCTATTCTCCACAAACTTAATTTGAGTATCCGGCTTCAACGAGAAAAGTTGGCAGATGTCCCTGGCCACATCAATCACTCTCTTTTCTTTCTTTGTTCCAATATTGTACACATGGCCTACTTCACCTTTATGGAGAATAATTTCAAATGCCTCTACAACATCCTCACTGTAGAGATAACTTCGCACATTTGATCCATCCCCATGAATTGGAAGAGATTGTCCTCTCATCGCCAAGAGGATAAATTTCAGAATCAGCTTTTCAGGAAACTGATTGGGCCCATAAACATTGTTTCCTCTAGTGGTTATCACAGGTAAACCATAAGAGCGTCCATAAGCCATGACAAGCATTTATGCCCCTGCTTTTGTGGCAGAATACGGATTAGTTGGCAGGAGCTGAGATGCCTCATGGTTTCCCACCACTGCATCCTCATCAGTCTCTCCATAAACCTCATCGGTACTCACATGGATAAACCTCTTGATTTGACCAGTGGTTTTGCAGGCTTCCAAAAGAACATGAGTACCGAGGATGTTGTTCTCAGTGAACTTAATGCTGTTGCCAAAGGAGTTATCAACATGAGTCTGTGCCGCAAAGTGCATAATAGTATCAATGTTTTCTGTTAGGAGAATGAAGTTGACCAGGTCAGCACTAAGAATATCTCCTCTAATGAACTTAAAGCTGGGAGATGATTTTGAGAAATTGAGGTTCTTAGGGTTTGAACAATAATCAAGATTGTCTAGAACAACAATCTTGTAGTCAGGGTAGTTCCGGATGAGCCTGTTGCACACATGGGATGCAATGAAACCAGTAGCTCCTGTAATAGGAATGTTCTTTGGCGTGTATGTAGTAGCCATTCCACAACTGCTTTTACATGATCCGAAATTAAAATAGGATAAAAGAAATATTACAATACAAAAATGAAAAGAGCACAAGGAGATACTACAATTATATACTAACATATAATTGGTGCAAAGCACGAGAAGAAATGCAGAAGACATGAAGAAAAGCAGCACAAGGAGATACTACGGCAAAGAATGATATCTTTGTTGGAGATAATGAAATTCAAGAAAACCAATTATCTTTTTCTAACATCTGTTTTCTATTTTGTAGTAGCAGAGAACTTGAATACAAAGGAATTTATTAACCTCCCTTGACTTTGCTTCTCTCCAATGAATCTCTAATCATCATAAGAATCACCGGTATGAATAGGTTCAACATATTAAATTGATAACAAATAACTTTTGTAGAACAAGATAAGCATTCTCTTCCTATTCGTCCTGCAATATTCATCCAACAAAAGCAAACAAAAATTGACCATGGAAAAAAAAATTCATTGTTTTCTTGAAATACTCTAAGTTTAATTTCAAAACAACTCCATTGTAATCATAAGAGCGGTACAAGGAACTACCTATCAACTAAAGACCAGGTTTAGCAGTTGGCAAACAGGAAATGTTTAGACTTGTAGGAATGCTTACCATTGTGCAAAAACATACATAACCCAAAATTTCCCCGTAATTTCAGATCTTAACAACGAAATCTGTCAAAAAACAAAACAGATCCCCAATGACAAAACGACATCATCTTTGCACCACTATTGAGCAGTAACTAGATAAGTAAAAGTAGAATCACAAAAAGATCAATCAAGTTGAAGAAACCCACTTCAACATATGAATCTCTCTGAGTGATAACAATATCTATCGCATACAAATGACAATGAAAATACCACAATCACATGTGTATGTGTTTTTTTTTCTTTTCCAAGAGATGACACTTTCCAAACCTTAGAAAGGAGAGAGACTGGACTTGCTTTTTCTTCCTGGTTTTTGGTTTCTTGTTAAAGACTCTTCAGACAACGTGACAGAAGCAAAGAAGCAAAGCAAGCGGACAGACAAACACAGAGACAGGAGGAGATCTGTACCGTGACTGTGATGAGCGATGGCAGTTACAGAACTTATAGAGCTCCGGGCTATTTATAAATATGCCTCCGCTTTCATACTTGCACAGTTCTACTTCTTTATTTTTTTCTATCTTGTAAAAAATACAAATGAACCACTCAGATATTGCCACGTCATGCGATCAAAACACCGCCTGAGCATAGTTACCATCCAACCCGTGATACAAATTCATGAAATGGATCTACAAATTTAATAAAAATAAAAATATTAACAAACGAAGATAATAAAATGATCAAAAAGTATTTCTTGGAATAATGAGATAATAATCATTTAATGGTTTAGAAAGACAAGGAATACAAAATAACTATTTTTGTTACGTTCCAGCTAAAAAATAACTATAAGCCTTACTTTTATATTCATATAATAATCATGGATCCCTATTTTAATGGAGAAACTTTTGTGTATAAATTTAATTTCCTCTCATTTTTTACCATTTTCAAAAACCTATTTGAATCCTAGCCAAAATCTTACTTTCTTTAATTTCTAACCTTTCACTTTAAAGATTTAAGGTGTGTTTTTGAAAATTTTCCATTCAAGTTATTTACAATGATTGTATATTATTTTTTAAAAAAGGAGACCTAGGTACATTGTTTTGGTATGGATCTACTTTAGTGCTGCATGGTTTTAATATTTTACAATGTTTAAATGGTATGATATCTATTATTTTATGGGATAAAGAGTCTTAAAATTCTGAAATACATAAATTAAAAAAAATAATGTGAAAAGAACAGAAAAAACCCAATAGTTGAATAGTATTTTGTAAATATATTAAATATTAAAAATTTTAATTATATTATTGACATCAATATGGCTTAAACCTCATTTTGTTTTGCATGTCATTGAACACAATTATCATAAAATTGAAAATATTAATGTTTGACATTGTGGAATAAATATACTTAGATATATAATTTTTATTTATATCACTAAGATCGGTGATCAGACCTGTCAAGAATTGGTTTAGTCCTTTGACTGGATCTATGTTGGATTCGGATTGAAATATTGGTTTAAGTAATTAGTTTTTAGATTGGCAAAGAAATAAAATTTGTTTGTATTTGAATTGATAAATGAAAATGATATTAATCGGACATTTTATGTCATACAAAGAAGGAAAAATGTTGAAACAAGTAATTTTGAAACTAGCAAACCCTGTCCCAGGCCCAGGCCCAGGCCCAGCCCATTGTTAGAAATTGCTGCGGATGAAACCCCAATAACGATGGAGCGCGCATTGTGATGCAAACTTGTTCTGCAACTGAAAACCGAAACCAAGAAATCAACGCTGTGGCGGCCGACGCTGACTCGTTAATCTAGGTTTTCCTCTGTCTTTCCAAACCATTTGTTCAAGGTATGTTTAGTTTCATTAACATTTGAATTTATTTAATTTTTTGTTTGGTTAAATTGAAAATTGAGAAATCGCAGAAACAGAAAGGAGATAAAACCTGTTTTCTTTCACCCTTCTCAGCTACAGAACTGAACTCGAGAATTCAAAGCTTTAAATTTGATTATTGTTTTCTAGAAACTGTGTCATTTGCCAATAAGAAATCGTTATTAATCAGCGGTCTGGAAAAGCATCTGCATCAGGTTTTTTGAGTTGGAGTTGATCAGCTAGGTTTTGAGTATATCAGGTTTCAGTAGTTGCCAAAAATCTGTGTATAGACGATCATTTGGACAGCTATTAGTTTCTGGGATTCGGTTACCTTTAGGTTTCGATGGTTAGGAAGGAACCATTGAAATTTCTCGAAGTCTTAGCATTTGCATTGTCACTTTATTTCTTGGCTAATGAAAATCCCCGCGTTCATCACTAGGGCTCCAAACCTTATGATCTTTGGGAAGCAGGGAACTCATGGCATTTGACATCCGGGGGGTAAAATCAAACAACTCAACCTATTAGCATTGATATATTTAATGAAGTAATATATTAATCACAAAGTACTTATAATTTAAAAAAACACGGAAAAAAAATCTTCGAGGAGGCTGTCTTTAAAGCAATCAAATCTTTTCTCTACCCTAAAATGTACCCAACTCAAAAAGATAGGTGAAACTGGCATTGTCGTTGCCAAATATACCTTCAAACAGGAAAAAATAATGGTCTAAATTTCTAAAGTGGGGCACTGGATGCAAAGATGATCCATTAACTTACTTTCCCCCCATACATATAACTAAATTTTGTGGGATAATGACTGCATTTATTCATCTTCTTGCAAGTTGAAAGAAAAGATAGAAGATCCTAGGGAGATTAAGATGGAACTGCCTAACTATAAATGGGTGTTTTTCCTCCTCTTACTGAGGGTTTTGGTGTTGGTTGAAATTGGAAGGTCATTAGCATTGTTATGTATTAAAGGTCTAGGCAATCCAAGTAATTTGCTCGCATTTAACATATCCTTTTCTTTCACATGTCTTTATATTTCGTGGCTTAAACTACTTTTTATAACTAGGGCTTATTGCCTATTCAAATTTTGGAATCACCTTATTGCTAACCTCCTAATTTCATTACCAACCATATGGCCTTTTATAGTGGCCTCATTGGGGGTTAGATAGGCAGAGGAGTACTGCTTGGACATTTCAAATACCAATGCGGTAACAAGTTTCTATTTTGGGCCATCTTTCAGTGACAGAGGTAAGACTATCTCTTGGAAATCTTGGATTTGTGGAACCTACCAACTAGTCATTCTTGTTTTTTCATTTGATGCGATTGATTACTTTCTTATCTAGTATTGGTAAAACTGTCATATAGATGCTGGAACAAACAATGTTGAGTGAGCTCAGGTTGGGTTGGATGAGCTAACATTAATAGTTTAGACTAGACTTTCTCTTTGGTTAAACAGACTAAAAGATAAAAATTCAAAAACTTTGAATGAGTTTGTAACTAATTTTCCTCCTTTAGTTAGTTTAAATAGGTAAATTTTTTTTTTTGTTTTAAATATTAATTACGACATTTTATTTTCTATTATTTATCTATCTGTTTTCTTACTATCTTCTTATTGTGTTTGTTTTTAGGAAAATGTCTCAAGTAAGAGTGTTAGTCATGTATGATGGGGAATGGTTTAGTTCTTCCAGTGGTCATTTTGTCTACAATGGTGGTAAAACAAAAGGGATTATAATTTCTAACAAAATTACTTACCAGGAGCTTGTGGATAGATTGTACCAGCTAGTCAAGGTAGATCCAAATGAATATGGAATCATAATAAAGGCTTTGTATAAAGCAAATATGCCTACCATACCTGTGGAGATTGTTGATGATGATGATGTGAGATTCTTTATACATGAAAATGTTGCACAACCCACAGACGCAGGAAGTCCATTATGCGTTACTCTCAAGTGTAGGGAATCACAATTTCAAGAAAGAGAAGGTTGTTATCCTGTCTTGGATCATCAAAACCCATTTGCTTCTCGAAGTGAAAGCAACCAACTTTCAGTGGTAGTGCCTGCAACACAAGAAGGAACTCAAGTTGAGAAACCAGATCCAATAGCATTCAACAATGATGCAATGCACATCAGTTTTGGAACTCAAGCAGAATTAGGCTGTGGTAATGGATTCTTAGCTGATGATTTAGAGGTTGTTGCACAACATAGCGCTCAAGGTGGAGATGTGCCTCATGTAGAATATGGGGATAAGTTGCAGGTTCGACGATCTGATAATTCAGGTGCAGTAGTTGACCCATTCAATTCTTATGAAGATATAGAATGTGGGAAAATGTTTGCAAATAAAAAAGAATTGCGAAAGAAGCTAAAACAAGGAGCACTGAAGAACAATTTTGAGTTCAAAGTGAGGAAATCTACAAAAGATAGATTTGAAGTTGTATGTGCAGATGAGAACTGTAAGTGGCGACTTCGTGCAACTAAATTAAAAGATGAAGAATATTTTGAGATAAGAAGATTTTCTAATGTCCACATTTGTAAAAAGCCACCAGCCAAAAAACATCGGAAGCAAAAGGTTGTACTAGCTGGAGAAAGGCCTATTCGAAAGTGTGGGAAATGTGCTGCAATCGGTCATAACCGGCAAACTTGCAAGAATGATAAGCTCACTGAATCATAGCTACAAAAAAAGGACTAGGATTTGCGAGTTTTATTCTTTTTTTAATTTATAATTCTGTAGTCTTTTTTTTTTTTTTCTCTTGCCCTCATTTTGATGTATATATAGTATAATATAATATAATCATGTTAATATTTGACGATATCAAGTCATTCTCATTGGTAGGCAGTAATAATAGTACTAAATTTAAAGGATATTAAGTTCATTAAAACATAATCAAAATAATTATTTAACCAACAAGAGAGGATTAATTCTTTTCAATGGGATAAAGGTCAAAGGGCATTACTTATTGATATAAGATAACAACTAAGTTTAATAATTAGACATTAATAATTATAAGAGTATTTTTGTTTTTTTAATTAAAAAAATTTAAAATATAATAAATTAATAAAATATATTTTAAAAATTAATAAAAATATTAAAATAATATTAAATATTAAAATAATAATAATAAAATAAATTTAAAAAAAATAACTACTGCCTCTAACAATAATAGGTGTTAAAAAATGACTCAAATATTTAAAAATAATTATTTGACTAATTATATTATTTGATAAAAATGATATTTGATCGTTTTTATAATCATATAATTCAATTTTATAGGTTTATCAATGACGTAACTTTTTTTTATTTTTTAAATATTTTTATTATATTTATATTTAAATATTATTTTATATTTTTTTTATAATTGTTTTTATGAATATATTTTAATAATTTTATAAAAAAGTTAAGAAATATAGGTAGAAAATGACCAGGGATCAATGTTTGGATTTTAAAAAGTTTTTACAAACAAAATTTCCCAGGGGAATAAGTCCTTCGGCCTCGGATAAAGCCGAAATTGAAAATTAAGTTAATAACCAAGCTCAGGCCCAGGTCTGCCTATTCGCTGCAGGCGCGTAACGTGAAATCGGTTTTGCAACTGAAAGCCGAAGCCAAAGCTTAGTAAATTGAGACCTTAAAACTCCTCACTAAGTAAACTAGATCGAGGGTTTTCAATTCCTCAGTCTCAAAACCATTTCACCTGGGTATTTGGGTTTTCAGTTTTCTGCTTACAAGGCCAATTTTTACAGGTAAGATATCGGTTTTTCCTTTTTCAAATTCTAGCATTTGAGTTGGTATAATTTTCTTGTTGTTTACCGACGAAACACAGAAAATCACTTGCAGAAGAAACAGAAACTATGTTATTTTGCTTGTTTCCTAACGGTTTTACCGATTCTCAGTGTTCGAACTAAACTTAAAAGGAACGATGTTGCTTATGAATTTATTTTTTAATCCTCGCTGTGAGTTTTATTTCATAAATCTTAATTATTGAACCACTTATTATGAGATGGAATTCTATAATTAAAGAATCGTAATGTGTGTCAAAGAACTTTCTTCTTTTTTGTGTTAGTATAGTTGTCAACAACTTATTGATCGCCCAGGACAGCCTCTGCATTTAGTATGACGGTCTATGAGGTTATGAAGATCGATGTGTATTTGAGTATGTTAGGTTTCTATGCGGAAGACATTGCTCGAAATTAGTCAATACATTGGAAATATTGAACAGACATTAGTTTCACGATTGAGTTGCTATAGTTTTTTAGGCACTATATGTTGACTCTTTGGATATTCTCGTTGAATTATTCATTGAGAGGCCGATAATGTTGAGATATGGTTAGGGAAAGTAACCACTTAGTGGCTGCTTTGCTCTCTTGTTTGTGCTTCTAGCTAACCTTGGACTTTGTTTGCTATTTCTTTCTTTCTTTCTTTTTCTTTATCCTTTATTACTTGATGTAGAATGGGATGTGCATTTCTGAATCAAAACTGAAGTTCATATCATTGATTTTTCTAATCTCAGTTACTATAACTTATTGTTGAATTTATAATTATGTTTAGTGCTTATTAGGAACAACCTTAATTATTTCTTAATTGCTGTCTTAAATTTATAAATATTAGGAATTTTGGTTGGTATGATGGTGCTATATAGGCATTCTTTATTAATCTTCTGATCGACTTTGTAGAATAATTTGTTTTGTTGAATATGAATCTTGTAAGATTCTTAACTTCTATAATATTGTGCAACTATAGTGGTCCTGTAGAAGGCCCAACGACTAAAAAAATTTCATGCTCATGCATGAAATTAATAATTCACTGAAAAAGAAACGTATTTCCAGCAAACCGCCACTTAGTTGCTGAGAGTTGTTGGAAAAAACTAAGAACCTGAAATTGTGGATCTTATGTGCTATTGGTTTCTGAGAAATTTTGATTGGGGCATTTGCTTTTTTTGAAATCAGTATTTAAAATTGAATACAAATTACATATTTTCGCCTACAATGTTTTTGCCTTCAAATGCTGCGTTATGTATTATTTGTGCTAACTTTTGTTGCAATTCTGACATTCCATTTATCTTCTAATAGTTTCTTTTTTTACTTTACAGCAATGTCCAAGCATGGAAGTAGATCGAAGGCATGGCAAGGACCTCAAAAGTCTCGGTTGCTAATTTTTGTCTCATTTTTGGTCTTGATCTTTGTGATATTGATATTATTATATTCCGGCAATCACAAAAAGCCTGCTGATTCATCATTTGGACTTCTGAAGCAAAAATGGAATAGCTTTGAATCTGCAATAAAATTTGACCCTACTAGAGAGTTCAGGAATGGGACAGACATGATATGGCAAATACCTGATTCACCTAAAGCAGTTCTATTTCTAGCACATGGGTGCAATGGCAGGGCTGTTAACTTTTGGGACAGGTCTTCTAAGTGCCCAAAGTGCATTGGCTTGCCTGAGGAAAGGCTGCTTGTCCTGCATGCACTTACTCGAAAGTTTGCTGTTCTTACCATATCTAGTGCAGGAAGATGCTGGACATTAGGGGAAGAAAGGTTAACTGTTAAAGATATAATACGGTGGTGGGTTGAGAGACACAAGCTTGAGAAGCTTCCACTTGTGGCTCTGGGGGCCTCTTCTGGTGGGTACTTTGTTTCTGCACTCGCCACTAGTTTGAGGTTTAGTAGTGTTACTCTTATGATTTCTAAAGGGGTGTTTGATCAAATGGATACCCTGGAGGACTATCCTCCTACACTTTTTGTCCATATGCCAAAGGATTCATATAGGAAACGGAAAATAGGTGAGTATATGGAGCTGCTTAGGAATAAAGGCATTGATGTTGCAGAGGTTGAATGCATGGAGTTTCCCCTGTCTCGAAATTTCTTAGCTGACAGAATTCCAGGGCTTGAGCAGGCTGTTTCTGGTAAATTATTTGAGCTATTTCAGGACAAGGGCTTTATCGATGAGAATGGATATATGAGGAATGATGGGCGTGCAACACATTGGAAAGAGGCGGTCTGGGAAAGCAAGAACATTGTGCTAGATAAAAATTTGGTTCCTCATGTCCAGGAGGAACTAAATCTTGCATTTGCGTACCATGAAATGACTAGCCTGCAGTCTGAGCAGATCTTTAAATGGTTTGAAACTCATAGACTGAGCCGTACTGCATTATGATTTATGACCACTTCTTCCCCAGCCTTAGAGCTTTGTGGCTATAAGCAGTAAAAAGTTGCCTATTTTCTTCCGCGGAACACCTTGATTTGGAATGATGTGCGGAATTTGGTGGAATATGTGCCTTGAAACAAATATGTGAGACACTGAAGGTAGATATTGAATTGAAGTGTAGCAGATGAGCCCCAGAAGCCAGTAAATATTAGCCAGTACGTAAAAAGAGAAAGAAAAATCTCATTACCATCTCGAAATTTATTTTACCAAGTAATTTGTGCCGCGCGGTGTTATCTTGGATGGTTCTGCTGTGAGGTACCCTTTCGCTTAACTGCTGTTCCATTTGGCATTATCTGCCATTTACACCGAATACATACCAGCGTGCGCATGAATTGAATTTACTCCTGTCTGTTTATCTTAGTATCTGGTATATAAGATTATTTTGTTTCCCAATCGGATACCATAATGTCCTCGTTAGAGTCAAAGCTTCTTGATAAAATGTGAATTCAAATGCTTATGCTAGTATTATTTGGTTGATTGAATTATTGCTGTAGGTGTCGGAATATAAGTCATCTACTTTGTGTTGTTTGCATTGCTGTAGCGTGCACTCATTAGTGACAGCATCCCCCTATTTAGTAAGGTAAACATATCTAAGCATATCATGTCACAAAGCTGAGATTGTGCGATTTAGGAGGCGAAAGGTCTTAATTCCCAAGTTTCATCCTTCAACTTTTAAAATGTCAAATACTCATTTGTTAAACAAAATTAATGATTACGTTAAATGATTAATCATTAAATATTAATAGTCATAAGAGTAATTTTATCTTTTTAATAAAAAAAATTAAAAATAATAAAAAAATTTATAAAAAATATTAAATAAAATAAAATGACAATAAAATAAGTTTTAAAATATAATCAAAAATTAAAAAATTTTGAAAAATCAAGGTTGTCAAAAATCAAGTCAGGATTACTGAAAACTGAATTAGATGACTGAAAAAAGTCATTTGATTTAGTTGATGGCTAAATATGACTATATTCACTATTAGTAATAGTCGAAAACAGTTGAAAATGGTTGATTTTCTGTCTGACGATTGTTTTTAACCATCATTGCCAAAATTGTGAGGATTAGATCTGATTATTTTCGTCAAATAAGGTGATTAGATTTGACCATCAACTGAATCAGGTGGTTTTTTTGGGTCATCTAGTTCAATTTTTGCCTGTCATTGCCATTGATTTTTCAAAATTTTTATCAAAATTTAAATTTTATTTTATTATTATTTTATTTTAAAATTTAATAAAATTTATTATTTTTATTATAATATTTTTTTTAATTCAAGGTATCTTGATCATTTCATAAAAAGTTAATTAAATTAAATAAAAAAAAGTTTTATAAATGGGTGAAACTTTATCGTTTAAGGAAAGCTTGGTGGAATTAAGTCTTTTGGCCTTTTGAGTACGTTATTTCTATCAACATTGCAACAACTACAAATCGCTCTGGATATAATTTTTGACACAATTTGATGATCAAAAAATTAGTAGTTAAAAAAGAGTAAATAAGGAGGGATTTTCTTACAAAAAAAAAAAAAGTAAGTTACATTTTTCCACCCAAGGTTTAGCCTAAAAATGCATTTTCATCCCTAATTAACATAAATAATACTTTTTCACAAAAAATAAAACTCTGCTAATAAAAAATATTATGAGATGAAATTATTATTATTTTTAATTATTATATAATTATAAATTAAAAAAATTAAAAGTAAACTTATTAAATAATTAAATTACATAATAACTTACTTTTTTTTTCATTCACCTTCACTTTCTCCTTTTTGTCTTTTCAGTTTCAAGCTAACAATGATGATAAGTGATAATAGTAATTGTATTAGTAGAAATATAGATAAGTGTGTTAATCACATGCTTAGAGAGACAAACTTAATTTTTAAAAATGTTAAGGGTGTAAATGAAATTATTTCATTGATTTTTTCCAAATTCAAAAAGGTTTTTAAAATTTTTTAATTTTAATATGTCACTTTATGGTTAAAAAATGATATTTATATTTTTAAAGAATTAAATATAATATAATAAATTAAAAGTATAAATTTCATATTACAAATTATTAGGATCATAATTTTTAAGAATTTGGAAATTAAAGAAAACTTAATGTATTTTATATCGGTGAATGTGTACTTTCAAGAGTTTTTGAAATTTTGAAAAAAGTTTAGGGGCTAAAATTTTAATATTATTTTCAATAGTTTTAAAATTATATACACACATCTAATGAATTGAATATAACTTGATAAATTAATGATATAAATATTATATTATAAATTATTGATATCATAATATTATTTTAAGATATTTCAGATTAATAAAATAATTTTTGAAGGAATAACAGTAAGTAACCAATATTTTTGATGGAATAGCACTAGGATTTTCAAAAGATTTCAAAAATTAATTTTTTAGCTTTAAAAATTTTTAGAGGGTTAAATTGTCATTTGAAAATATATAAGTTTGATTTGTATATGAAATTTTATTTTTTTTAAATTAATTGATGGTTTACTCTTGTGTTATTATTATTATTATTATTTTTAAATTTTATTGTGTTATTTAGAACTCTGAGAGGTGAAAAAGTTATAGAGCAAACCTTGGGTGGGAACAACATTTGTTTAAAAAAAAAAAAAAAAGCTCAAAATGATGATACGCGAATAATCTAAACGAGGAATATTATTCGAAACTAGGCAGCATAACCTAAGCATTTAAACGACATAGGTCCTATGAAATTAAAATACTGTAACATGACCGATTATGGTAACATACTAGAAGAAACACTTGAAATTCCTAATAAAGTAAGCACGCCATTAGGTATAACGCTTCCACAGACTGGAATTTGATAAAACAGGTCAAATAATGAAGTTGTTTCAAGCTTTGGGCTTGAGGTGGCCCTCATTTGCCGACTTGAAGAGCTGAGCTTGAGCTGCAGCAGTCTTGTCCGAGTGGAGTGCTGACACGAAGCTCTGCCTGACTTGGTCGGTCGTGAAAGGAAACCTGTGATTCACCAAAGAGTTGAGCCACGACGCAGTTCCTTCTCGGTAAAGTGCTCCATAACCATCATTACGTGTGTTGGAAAGTGCTTGCTGCAAGCTCATGTTTGCGCCGACACCAGGAAGGCTAGTGACTCCGAATGCGTTGCCCAATGAACCCCACCAGCCTAGCACACCCCATATCAGAGTCGGGTGATTACTCCAATAGCTGCAAATAACATATGCATGCAGGAGATTATACAGTTTAGTTGGTGATAGAAAAAAAAATTAATTTTAAGCAATTTAATTTATTGACTTACGTGCATGTGCCAGGAATGGGTGAGAATGGAGGTGAGGGAATACTAGGGGTGCCTGGATCATATGGTGGGCTAACAATGACAGGAGGACTCTCACCGCCAGAAGGTGGAGGAGATTGGTAGTATCCTGAAGGAGGGTTTGATGGTGTTGAGGGGGTTGTTGGGGTGACGGGTTCGTGCGGTGGGTTTCCACAGTTTGAAGGCGGTGATGGAGAAGATGGTGTAGGATTGTAGCTTCCTCCATGTGAGGGGGTTGGCGTTCCATGGTGAGAGTGTGGTGAACCATGCGATGGTGTACTTCCATGAGGTGGACTCCCGTGTGAGCCTGAAGTTACAACAAATTAAAATCAGCTCCATTGAAATTGCTTTATAAAAAAAGTTACCGTATTATAAGCCTGTCAATGTCGTCCTTCTAAAAGCATTTTGTAGTTATTTCTGACCATGTATAATGCAACCTCGAGACGTGTTACACAATACGTGAAATGAAAAGTGGTATGTGTGAGGTACAGAGACCTGAAGGGGGAGTTCCCGTGTGTGGGTCTGGAGAGTAGTAGTTCTTTTGGTCTTCAAAGCGAATGGACATAGCAGGAAGAAGGAGGCCCTGGAAGATCAACCAAGTAGGCATTATCCACAAGAAAAAAGAAGCATTTCTTTCCCTCGCCATGGATGATAATACAAACAAAGAAAAAGAATGAAGAGAGAAAATGGATGGTGTGTGTGGTTGAGAGAGAAAGAGAGAGAGAGAGCGGGTGAATAAAAAGACCTGATAGGGTGAAGTAAATATTAGCAGGTGGAGGCGTGTGAGGTTAGTTGATATTTTGCAGGAGCATTTATATGAACCATTAATAACATTGCTTTGTGAAATAATGCTAGTTGATAGATAGCGTGTTCATACATCTCATAATCAAACGAAAGAATATGCTTGTCAATATCGGCTCAGTTTGTACGTTTGAAAACTTATGAAATGCAAATTTTTTCACAGATACATGGTTATGGTTTATGGATGTGGAGAAATATTGCTGTCATTCCTTGCACTTTTTTTTATTCTATGTTCCAAATTCTAGCTTAGATTTAATTACTGAGTATATATATACCTCGAGTACATAGTGGCGGAATGTCGTGCTAACTTGCTGATCAGGCTGCTGATATCTAAAACACTGTAAAATTCAGTCTGGATTTACCCAGGGCTCTATATATATTTATATATTTGGTTTTCCTTTTCTCATGTGTGTGTGAATATATATACATATATTCGTCAACTGCCTATCACAAATTTGATTTGTACGCATGTACTAAAGTAATTATAACAAGTAACATTAGGAAAGAATTCTTCTATCTACTCTAATAAAGCATCAAAGAGGCCGCTAATTACAAAAAAAATAACCAGAGAACCAAAATTGCACTACTTCAAAGGACGACTATTAATAGCATAACATCGAATATAAGGAAATTCTTCAAAGAACATGAATATACTTTTTATCATCAAATCATATAACAATATATATTCACGTATTACAATTATCAGCTTTTTTTATGGGTTTAACTTTGGGATATTCAGAATGTGTGTCAAGTAAATACCTTATAAAATTTTGCTGTCATATTCTAGTTGCCACAGCCTAAGCTTCTGAAGTGTAAATATGACTTTTACCCCGTGGAAAAGGGAAAGCCAAGGGACCCGTATGTGCTATCTAGGTCCAAAGCCAGACACACTAGATTTAGCCGGACACAACTCGCCATTCAAGCACCTGCATTGGATTTATATATCTGCTACACAATTTTATATCACATTTAGTAAGTTAATATGACCAAGAAAGGAAAAGATAATTTATTCTGTATGTTCATGTCATATATTTATGTACCTATTGTCTAAAATTATTCAAAGAAAATGTGAACTAGTTTTTAACTTCTTTCGTCCAGGCTGAAACTAGCATCAGAAGCGTGTACAGTGGAGCCATCTGCTCTAATTTGTGAGGGGTCACGGGGATTTAAGGCACATGCAAGAAGAGGGTGGGAGTGGAGAGGAAGAGGGTCCATAATACTGAAAGTGGAAGTGAGGTGTTGGCTAAAACTTGATTACTGTATCAGAAAGTAGGTGAGTTTGCACAACAGCTATAAGTAGAAGAGTAAATAAGGCAACGAAGGTGGTGACACATTTAGTGTCCGCTTTGAATTTATGTCAAACGTACCTTTGACCAGGATCTCAACATAACTATCAAAGAGACAGTCAATTTCCACTCAGATTCAGAGTTGCTAGCAATAGTGGTTGTATTTACTTGTTATTTTCATTGCATCGACTGATTAAGCTAGTTACAGCTTGGCTCTGTCCTGGCCGTTCTGAGTTGTCATAACCTCTGAGGGAGACAGTGATAGTAAATATGTAAGGTCATCTAACAAGGTCATGAAGATCTAACCCTAGATATCAAGAAAGAAGTGAAACCGAGCACCAGAAACCAAGAACTGAAAGACAGAGTAAAACCTCATACTGAAATTCCTCAAAAAAAATTATACAGTAACGGACAAACAAAACTAATGCAGATCTTACATTTTTATTTTACAAACATAATACAAGGATAACAAGAGAACAACTCATTTTAGCCTTTGATTGATGATGAGCAGTGGATAATTCCCGGTAGAGCTATAGCAACGCAGCAACCCAGCCAAAACCCAATATCTCGATTTTTCTTGGCTTCAAACTTAACACAAGGTTCCCTTTTCTGTGCATATTGAAATGAAAGGATTTGTTTTGTAAAACATATCAAAATGCACCGTTTTTCAATAGTATCCCTAACATCCTCCCTCAAACCCAAGATAGTATTACGTTATTGCTAACCTGTATACACTGAACCTATAAGCTATCTCCTTCACAACGACACTCATACTTCTCCTTTAATCTCAACTACTCAAGACAAACAAGCTTGTAAAAATACTGCACAAACTGGATAACTCCTCACTCAAATAGAACCACTCAATTAGAATTGCATACAACTCATCCCTTAAAAAAAAAACCTAAAAACACTCAACACACAATTCCTCCCTTGAGTAGAGTTGCTCAAGATGATCCCTGCAGAATTAGCTAGTTAGTTTTGTGCAAAACAGAGTATCCGACTCTAACCAACCAACACTGTCTCCTGAATCTCTTCCTGCATTATCAACAAAGCTTATTTTAGCCATTTTTTTCAGTGATCTCTATTCTTTCTTTCTCTTCTTTTTTTGCTTGCAGAGGAACAATCATACCAAACTACTCAATCAACCATATTAAGTTTCTTTGTTAGTTCTCACCAACAGAGACTTTGTAAACACATCACCTATTTAAAATAAAGTGGGCACATAATGAAACTTTAGCAATTTAGCGACAACTTGTTCTCTTACAAAGCGAATATCAATTTCAATGTGTCTGGTTCTTCTATGCAACACTACATTAGAAACCAATGAATCAACATTTTAATTATCCCACCAAATTGTGGGCACACTCAAAGAAAGAATTTTAAATTATATTAACAGACTTTTAAACCAAACAATTTTAAAACCACCCGTGGACCTTCTATCAGCTATACTGTTTGCCTAATCTGCATTGATGAAGGCAAAAATTTCTAACATATTTAATAAGCAGTGCAAAGGCCTAAGTACCCGTAATTTATCTCAAAACTTTTTTGCATGTTTGCCTCTGTAGCAAAGAAGAGTCTTTTAGAAACTAACTTAATTTATTCACTAAAAATTATAGGTAGGGTCCAGTCAAGGCTAAATACTGTAAGACTCCAACAGTGCTTTTATATTGATTAGGGTTGGAATAAGATTCATTATCTACTATATACAAAGTTTAAAGTCCTACACTTTCAAAAGCAATCTTACTGCATATTTAAATTGACGAAGGTTATGAAGTTCAATTCCTGTCAAGAAATTTAACTCTGGTAGGTCTTTTAAAGAGAATTAATCATTCAAATATTGTATAAGAGCATGAATATATGTTGACTAAGGGTCCATTAACAGGATGTCATATACGTAAATAAAGACAAAAGGTTGAATTTCTAAGCTGCTCATCACAAACTGACTGGAATCTGGTGAAGCCCTTTCCCAATAATGCACTTACTAGTTTCTCAATCAAGAGATTGGTTTTCATTTTATCCCAATATGCCAGTCACCATTGATCTTCTCCCCTCCCCTTCCCAAGGAGTAATCAAGTGCTCAAAAATATTAGCTTGCATCTACACATTCTAATTTTACCTTGGAATGAATGCTACCCAATTCGATTTATCAAAGCTTTAATAAATTAAAGCTTTTGTAAATTGCTACAGTTCGTATCCAGCATTGGCAGCATACCACTAATAAATTGCAATTTGGTATTGCCAATGAAACCAAGTCAACAAACATTTCGCAATCCACTTGGTTTTGATTCGTCAACATTTAAATTCATTTGTTGGTATGCAAACAAAACATATCTCCAATAGCCTCAGTACTGAGTTCATTTCCTGGCTTTAAATAAAACATGTTCTGAATAATTGATTGGAATCTGCTAGCTTGCCGGTCATCAACTTAAAGACAAGACTTGGACCTATTTGACGAGAAAATGATCCCAATAATTACAGATTTTATAACTTCAAATCACATATAACAAAATCAACGAAATTAAAGCACAACCAACATTTGATATCAGAATGACTTCTAGTGGAGATAAAGGATTCAAACTATAAGCAAAATTGAATGTTATTGCTGAAAAAGGAAAATTGCCATTCTATTTAAGTAATTATTGCACTAATAGTCATTGCTTGAATGCAGTTCCATCTCCAGTATCTAGTCGATTCCCATCATCAATCTTCTTCTTGATTCAACCCTAATGAGGTAGACTGACAACCAGCCACGAAGGAAGCTCAGGTTAGTTGATCAAGTGCTATGTTCATCTTCTGTTTTTTCCACATTCTCCACAGAATTGAACAAAAAAGACAGAAATTACCAGCCAGTAGACAGACGTATGACTGAATTGAAGTATGGCAACTGCAAAAGGTCCAGCAATGAGGGATGCAAATTGATGGCCTTAAATACAGGTTCTGACTAATAGTTGCAGTTACTCATCAGGAAGGCAATCATATCTACAAATTTCTTATGAAGGTGGTGGATCTTTCACACACTGCATGGCATCCACAAGCAGACTATGACTAATTGGTTTCAGCCCTCTACTAAACCATCGGTTCATTAGATACACTTCAAGTTTCCTCACCTGAAACAGTCATTTTTTATTACCATCAGTCGAAATAATCAGAAGTAACAAAAATCTATGCATAGATTGCAAACAAAGCAAAGCACAGACTTATAGAGAGCGTCCCTTAGGCAACAGCACACTCTGGTTTAACCCAAATTTTGCTGATTCTTTCTGTGGTTTGATGACTATTTTGACAAACAAAATACACCTGCTAATCACAATGCTATAAAAAACCATATCCCCACTTACTTGTTCCATTTCACTTTCCAAAATACTTCAAAGACAACTTGCTTAGCTCACTATAACTGTGTTGCATGTTAACCTAATTTTATCAAAAAAAGTTTTCTCCTTTTGTTTGTTATGTTACCCTGCTTTAAAAAAATTTGCATTGGAAATGAATTCCAGTTCATTTCGACTTCCTAGGTGAACCTGAAAGATGATTAAACTTCCACCTACATGTATCTTCTTCATGGAATGCCACTCCTAAATCTAGACTTTCATACAAAAGATGATGAGTAAATGCCATCTATAGTGTGTGCGTACTTTTTTCCAATAGAAAAACTACCAGTAATAGATTTCCTGTATTAACTTCCGGCTTGAAGCATGTCTTACACACACAAAGCAACATAAAATTCGCTAACAGTTATTTGAAAACCCAGGAAAATGTTGGAAACAATAAAAAATAGAAAAGCAAGAGAACTAATGATCAAGATCAGAGGGACAATGACGGCTTGCTACACTGCACACTGACAGCAGAAGAACAGGTGATGGAAACAATACGTAAAATGAAGTAAGAACGGTTTCTCAAAAAAAGAACAGGAAAATGCAGAAGCTAATTTCAACGATTTGGGTGATCTAACTGAAACAGTGAACACCAAACCAGCTAATAGAAAGTTGAGACTATAGAAGACAATCTCAACAACACTATAATTGACAGCTCTTGGCCAGAGAAAGAGCAAGAGAGCATAACATCTAATCATCAACCTACTTTGGATCCACTACTACATTTCAGAAATCCATTACAAAGAGGCATAGAAATTAAACTGAAGAATCTGATGGAGATTGTTTACAGAAGATATGATCTCGCACGAGATTAGACACAGGGACCCAGCAATTGGAACATCTGATGTATAACCTTGTATTGTTGACCAATTTGGAATCATTACTTCTTTTCCAGTACATTTAAAGTGAGTTGACAAGAAATGAAGACCAACCTGTCTAACAATTAATGGCTCCTTGGAAAGACTTAATGGTTCAGTCAATATAGTCAGAAACCCATTCCGATTCCCATAAACAATATCTGTGAAAGGCCGATCACCCACCTGCCACCATCAATATTAGGCTAATCATAATTGTAGTTAAAAAGACAAAAAAACCAAATACATAATGTGAAGTATTATACTAATCCTACTTATTTTTACCATGATAAGTTCAGAAGATTTACAGTCAAAATGTGTCTCAATTTCCTCAGCAGGCCCAGCAGGCTTCTTCACCCCTAAAACCATAACATATTGTTCTTCACATCAATACGTGATAAACCAAATAACTTTACCATCAATACTCTAAAATCAAGTTAAAAGTTATTAAGCATCCTAGACAATAATTCTAGCATTAAGTTAGAAGCTATCAAACACTAGACAGGTTACTATAACATCAAGTTAGATGCTATTAAATATGCGAGGCAAATAACACCAACATCAAGCTAGAACCTATCAACCATCCGGACAATACTTTGGTAATAAACTTATAGGTTAAACTAAAAATAATGAAAGAAATACTTACTGTGCCTTATAACTTTAATCCCAATTTTTTCCTCAAGCTTCCTCGCTTTTGAACCATCGTGATCATACTCATACAGTCCTAATACATCAAAACCAAAACACATATTATCAAGAGAGAGAGAGAGAGAGAGGAGAAAGTACACTAGCAAATAGCGAAATTATCAAAGCCGAACAATTACCGGCAGAGTTACTGAACACCGCAATATCTTGACCAAACACCGACTTACACTGTTCTATTGATGAACTAAGAGGACCCCAAAGCGTCAAAGAGTAAGGAGCAGTAATAGTATTATCTTTGTCAAATACAACACCTTTAAAACCCCTCCTCTGCAGCTCCGCCCAATCAATGTACCTTATATCGGGCACAGATACGTGAGGAAGCACCAAGCGACGATCTTTAACAAAAACAACCGCTGAAGAAACAATGCCCTCGACGTTGATTCTTTGGCCCAAAGCTGCTTTCACATCCGCCCACCACATGTTTGTGAAAAGTACACGACACTTATCGTCTTTATCCTCTTCTTCTTCTTGGTTTTGAGGTTCTGGGTTTTGGTTAGTGTCAGTGGAAGAGTAGAGCTGATCAAATAATATAGAGCTCTGATCTGGGTTTAGTTTCCTTTGATGTTCTTTGCTGCAAGTACTTGTGGTGGGAAGAATTAAAGAAGAAATATCCTGAAAGTGGATTTGGGTATTGGGAAATAAGAGAGAAGTGGGTTTTCTTCTCTTAACTTTGAGATGGTGATGGTGATGATCAAAGGTGAGCAAATTGCAGGGTACGGGATGCCTAGACAAGGGAGGAGGAGCAAAAGAGGTGGATTGCATTTCTTTAAATTTTCTGTTTTGCTGTTATTTAATAACCAAGTCATAAGACAAATAATAAATTAACCAAGTTTCCTGGTAAAAGTTTGCTTTCCAACATACCACCACCTTTCTCTCTTCAATTTTCATTCGATACATACAACCAACTTATTTATCGATTTTTTTGTCATCTTCCTAGTTTGATACTCTACCGTCGCAAGTATTTGGCTTGAATCTGAATTTTGTAAATTTAACAAGTCAAGAACAAAGAATGTAAATTTGAATTTTGAAAGATGGGGTCAGATTTCGCCGATGGGGTCAGATTTCGCCTTAATATAAAAATGTATGATGCACAATAGCCTTTTTTCTTTATGATTCAATCTTGCTTGCAAGGCAAAAATATTCATAAGGTAACTCTTAAAATTAGAAAGGAGACCATTATTAAGGAGATAATAATTGTACTCATTAAAAAATAAAAATGAGGCTCAAAGCCACTCAAACGAGCCGACAATTGATGTGGGCGGCCCAGCCCATGATCTCCTCCTAAAACCCTAAATCCCAGAACACTTTCTCCAAAATCCCTAGCAGAGTAGAGCCAGGCGAAGCGAACTTCATAGCCTCTTTCTTCTAGGAACTACCAGTAGCCACCATGGCCACCACCAACCCAGCTCCCACAAGAGTGAGTTCAAAGACTGTAGAAACAGCTGTGAACGCACTCTTAAAATGGAAAAACTCCAAATCCCAAACACAGAAGCCCCAGCTTTTTGAGCAAGACGATTTCATCTACCTTATTTTAACTCTCAAGAAAATCCCACAAAAATCTCGCACCAACCCTCACAAAATCCCTCTCCGCCACTCCTTAATTCGCCAAGAAGGTGACAACCCACCGGAACTCTGCCTAATAATCGATGATCGCCCCAAGTCTAATCTCACTAAAGACGCTGCATTGAAGAAAATTAAAAACGACAACGTTCCCATCACCAAAGTCATGAAGCTTACCAAATTGAAGACTGATTATCGCCCGTTTGAGGCTAAGAGGAAGCTATGTGATTCGTATGATATGTTTTTTGCTGATAAAAGAGTGGTCCCACTCTTACCTAAGTTGTTGGGGAAGCATTTTTTCAAGAAAAAGAAGATTCCGGTTCCGGTGGATTTGCAGCATAAGAATTGGAACGAGCAGATTGAGAAGGTTTGTAGGTCGGCTTTGTTGTATTTGAGGACGGGGACTTGCAGTGTTTTGAAGGTAGGGAAGGTTTCAATGAGCACGACGGAGATTGTGGAGAATGTGATGGATGCAATTAATGGAATTGCCGAGATTGTTCCTCGGAAGTGGGGGAATGTTAGGTCGTTTCATTTGAAAATGTTGGAGAGCTTGGCTTTGCCTGTTTATCAGGTTGTGCCTGATATGAAGTTAAAGATTGAGGGAATTAAGGATAGAGAGGAGGAAATTGTTAATGACAAAGTGGAGAAAAAGGATGTTAATACTGATGATTTAAAAAAGAAGTCGAAGAAGAAAGGGAGGATTCATGAGATTAGATATATGGATAGTAATATTGGGGAGGTGTTTGACGAGGATGAATTGGGAAGTGGTGATGGTAAAGGAGATATTGAGGAAAGTGGTGATGGTAAAGGAGATATTGAGGAAAGTGATGATGGTAAAGGAGATATTGGTGAAAGTGATGATGGTAAGCATGGTAAAATCAGTTGTGCTGAAATTTTGAGCAAGAAGAGGAAGAAGGGGGATAAAGGGAAAGCTGAGAAACTACCTAAGAAGGTAGCCAAGGTGAAGAAAGATGATAATATTAAGAAGATGAAAAAGGTGGACGATGTCAAACAAAAGAAGAAAAACACAGATGGGTTGTCTTTGAAGAAAGGCGGGGAAAATAGTGGAAAAAAGGAGAAGAGCCGGCCTGGGAAGGTGAAGGAAAGGAAAGCAAAGAAAGAGGCGGTAGCATAATGATTCATGGTAGCTATTGAAGCTCGTGGGAGAGAATTTCTTGAATTATTCACTGCAGGTTGGACCAGCAGAAGAGCAAGAATGGTTGTGAGACTTCTGTCAGATTTTCTTATAGAACGGTAATTATGATGTATTCCTTTCCATGAGCTGATGAGTATAAGAACTCAAAATTAGGCAATCGCAAAATTTTGTATCTTCATTATAAGTGTTGGTGAATTTTATGTTTTAGTTTTGATTTAATATTAGTTCTTTGTTTTGCTTTTTCCTTAAGAATTCTGGTATGGCCTTTTAAATCCTATTTCTGTTTGGCACTATCTAAAGAAAATAGATGATGATTTTTTTGTTGTTGTCATGGAATCATATGGATAGTCCTCCTAAGAACTAAGTTAAATTTAGTTAACTTAATGAAATTAATGCAAGATTAGGTAGGCTAAATTTCTTATTGTTGCTGAGATGTGCTGTGAGTCTTTCTAGGAAATTATTTTCTGTTAGCTTATGTTGTTTCAGTTGGAACAATCGATAGTTTTATCTTAGTAAATTATAGAGTCCAACTTCCTTGTGTTAAGCATACGACAAATTATTCAATTGAATAATCAGGATGTGTGAGTTCTAGAAGAGGACGTTTCAATTTCTAGATGTGGAGGATATTTCATACTATAGAGTAGCTCTGCTCTTTTTTATGCTATAGCTCGATAAAGAGTTTCTTCTTTGACTTCTAGTATGAGTGTAACAAGCCAGTCAAGCAAAGGACAGTGCGACAACAAGCGACTTGTGATCAGGAGATGGATCACCATACCACCGCATGTAAAGCCATCTTTTGATACATTTCTAAGGACTTGGCTAAACTTTAATTGAAAAGCCAAAGAACTATTTTGCACCCAAACTTTGCTGAAATGACAGTGACCACCTTTAAGTTTGAAAAGTCAATTTTTTCATCCTTACGTCAATTTTGTTTCTTCATTTTCTTACGCTAAATTCCATTCTCCCTTCAACTATCATGATTTTCTCTCTCTATCTCACCCAAGAAAACTCCATTTTCCTTTTTTTTTTTTTTTTTTTTTTAAATCCTCCTCCTATTTAAACCTCCCAAAATTCACAAATTCTATCTATACCCTTACCCTACCTCCCAAACAACCTCCTACCCATGACTCCCCTTATGAATTCCAAGGAAATATGCCCTACTTTGATTCTATAAACCTTGATATTTTTCCAACTAATCATTTGTCATCCTTCCATCATCACCATCTCTTTCTTTGACATTGAATCGACTGTTGATTTACTCACCTCTGTCAAACTCTGGGCACTCAAGTTTTGTCCAATCATCTTCATCCCCAAATTTGAACTATCAAATTCTCAAATATCCTCCCAATCTTCATGTGTAAGACTAAATTTGTTGTTTACTACTTGATCTCTTAAAGACGTGGGAGATATAAAAGATACAAAATCCTTATAATTTGACTTCAACATCATCAAGATGGCCACAAATAATTTCTTTGATGATAACTTTTTCATGAGTGATTGAAGACTTGTTCATGAAAGGGCATCTACCAATCAAGTAATAGTTGACCATGAGCCTCAAGCTGAAAGAAGATGAAGTTTTGGTGGATAGGCTGAGAGACTTACAAAGGTTAAAGGTGATTTCGTGTTTGTGTTTTGCTTATATGATTATGTTAATAGAAGTGTGTTTAGGTATGTGATGAGGTACAATGGTTGGTGTTGAGTTGTTGCTAGAAGGGGAAGGAAAGAAAAGGGGGAAAGGGTGGTGGTTTGGTGTTAAGTGTGGGGAGTCAGAAGTGTAAAGTTGACGATACTTACAACTAAATAAATAATTTAATAAAACTATGTATACCTAGTTTTAAGGACGTAGTTAGGTACCTAAACAATATTGTCATTATGTAATTGAATTATTTTAAATTAAAGATAAACTAACACTCAATTATATGATGACACATTATTTGAAAACTTAATTAGATACTCAAAACTTGTTCTGTATCGAATAAGAAATTGTCCACCAACTGGGCATCTCGGACTCCATTATACTGTTGTGACTTAGGTATTTTCACATTGCCAAACTCATTGTGAGAGCTTCCTTGAGATCCCATAGCCCTTGTTAGGATATTCACTCTAGCTGTCAATTCATATATCTCAACTTAAAAAGCAAACACAATGTTTCAAGAGTCATTGAATCCTTTCACTTTTTCTCAAAGGGTGTCGATGAACTCATGAAACTTATCTGCGAGCGCCTCTACAATCTCAGTGTTCTCCCTATAAAACGTTTTGGGCTCTACAAGCTTCATTTCAATTTCTTCATTGCAGGTGGGAAGGCTCTCATGGTCCTCTCTCACAGTCTCATCTCTTCTCTTGTAGGAGGTCTCAAGCTTTATTTGCACATTCCTCAGAAGAGTCAAGGCCGCAATTTTTGCTTCAACTCTTGCCTCAAAGGCCTCAACTCGCTAGGACTTCAAAACCTTTGACATCCTGGACTTCTCTGTGATATGCTTCCTCAACTTTTTTCGTGCTTTGATACTAACTATCACAGGGTCAAGTTTTAGCTCATGTACATAATAATATTGTTCTAAACAAATTCATGGAAATTCAGAGAGATTTTGCTCTCTCTAAAATGGTGATATATGTGTGTGTATATGTGTGTTAAAATGGTAACCATGGAGCTTTTGGGCATCTCATTTTAGATTGCAATGCACGCACTGCATTCGGAGGATAAGAAATGATGGCATTTACGAGTACAAACAGAAATTGCAACAATGGATTAAGCGCCGTTTGTACTTATGTCCCATTCAAAGTGTAGATGTTTGAAGCTCCTGCATTTTAGGTGCTAGGCTCATAAATTGCGGCAGACTATGCTTCGAATAAGGTGGCTCAGCAAAATTTCCTTTTGCTATTGCAATGTGGAACTGGAATATTATAAACGAAGACTATAATGACCAATCAAATAGGAAGTGTTATTCTTCCTTTGAGTTCTGATGGTGTGACGAATGTGCCCGGCTGCTGTTGTAATTTATTTTAAAATTTTTGTATATGATTAATGTAAATACATAGTTAATTATTAAATTTGTATATATTTATTAATTGTAAGTATAGAGTTGACATTAATTCATGTGTCAATTGTATATTTTTACAATTGCTTATCAAAGCTCTGTTCTTAACAATTCAGTACGCCTGACTAGCTTAAGCAATTTGAGAGGTGGGAAATATATTTGATTCGAGTTGAAATTAATGTTACCATCAGTGATAATTTCCAGTAAGAACAGTACACATTTGCATTAATAAGGAAGAAGAACAGTTAAACCAGGAAAATCATTAACCTATTTTAACAGGCTTGCCAACTAAACATTGAGTTTTGACATTTTTGTTACGGGCTTGTCTTGGTGGTTAATGCATGAAGTTTCTTCTTGTGCGTTGTGGCTTGGCTGGTGGTGCTAAACTTTAGACTGTGGACTGAAGCGAAGACCTACCCAATTGAAGTTGAGGCTTTGTCCAATAGTTAAGAATTTATAGCACAAAGACAAAGGTCGGCAGTAATGGGAAACGGCGACTTATACATTGGAACTTGAAATTCCCGCCCACGCCAAAGCAAAAGCCAGCTCTCTAAATGTGAAACAAATAACTTTCCGGTCTAATTTTCTCAAAGCCTAACATTAAAATTGACAGGGATACAAAGAGATGTTATAAAAACATTGAATGGACTTAAGAAAACTGTGTGTACCGGAGCGAAAGAAAACGAATCTCTTTTATTAATACAACTGGGAATTACACATGCCCCCAACTTTTATTTTACAAACGCTAAATAAATAAATATATATATATATATATCTCTGCCGTTCTTGGTCTTTTTTGATCTCTCTGTGAGACATGTTTTCAACAACCAGTCAATCGCTAAGGCATTCATGTCATGAGTTCCCATAATTAAAGGAGCCAATAAGTGACCAATTTAATATCGTAATTCCCATCTCCCATTCTACACCTGCTCTTCAATTTTAAATGCTTTCATCCCTTAAGTCTATCCTGTTTGAATAGTTGACTAAATTTTTAATGGATATTTTACTCTTGATGGCATCTCCGAAGGACTTGTAGTTTTTTGTTTTTGTTTGTGTTGTTCAAATTAGCTGGAATAATGACAAAGGAGGGGGGGTTTGTAAGCCGAAATACTTCAAAGAGAAGGAATTAGATGACTACTACCACAAATATATGACTTGAAGAGGAAAAGGAGAGGTTATTCTTGTTTTGTGTCGTTAGTTTCGACAGACCAATTCCAAATGGAAGAATCTTCAGACGGGAAACTAGAGGAGATCCAGAAAGTGGCGTCACAGGAGGAGGATAAGAAAATGGTTGTTGAAGAGGCAGGAGAGGTTAAAGCTGAAGCTGAATCTTTGAGAGAAATTGTTGATAATGGGAATTTTGAGTCTGCAAATGTTGACCGTGATGAAGAAGATTTAAATTCACATGGTAGCAGTTCGGATAAAGACGCAGAAATTGTGGAGAATTGTCCTCAGGTTGTAGATTCAGAAGAATTGGAGGCGATAATCGACTCAGTTGTTGATCCAACAAAGCCAGAAGTTTCCGTTGCAGAAGAGTTGACTGAGGATGTTGAAATAGCAGTTGACATGTCAGAGGCTCGTGGTGATGTCGCTGAATCAGAATCTAAGGAAACTGAAGTCAAAATTTCGCAGTCTTTCGAGGAGAGCAATGGGGTTTCTGCTGATGAAACAAATGACTTGTCCAAGGCAATTGAGGCAGAAACGTTGCCTTCTTCTGACGAGATTAATGGGGTTTCCCAAACTGTGACAGAGACGATTGGGGAAATAATTTTGCCCGCTTCTGAGGAGTATAGCGAGGTTCCTCCAGTTATAACTGATGTTGTGTCCAAGGGAATTGAGGAAACAAAATTGCCAGTTTTGGAACAGAATACTGAGGAAGCATCCAAGGAAAAAGTTGATGAACCAATCCAAGCAATGGCAAATGCTGGCACTGTTGAAGATACCAGTAATGCCCCTGAATTGGCTAACAAGCCGGAGACCATTCCTGGAAGCACTGGAAATCCGGTATATAACTTAGCTTGAATTAAACCGTCATAGATCAAATGAAAATAATAATACTAATGATGATAATATTCTTTTCAGACTGTTAGAATTAATATTTGAGCCAATGCTGAATCTTTATTATGTCTATTGAATACTGTGTCTTTGACAGCCTATTATATCTTTGACTCGGCGCCATTTCCGACCAACTTCATGGAGAAGCTGCTGTGGACTTCTTGACGTTCTGCGTCGCTCTGATAGATGAATTGACGGTGGTGGATTTATTATCTTGGTATAAATTGACTTTTTGGCAGGTGTTGTGTGGATTGTTATATACACTTAAATTAATAAGGTTATTTTTTAGATGCTTTGCTTTCAACTTCAGAAAATAATTGGGAAGGATTCAAAAAAGGAAGGTGGCAATTGTGAATGAAAAATAGAGAAAGATTCACGTAAAGCAGGAGAGTAAGGCGTGGTGATTAACTATGGTTATGGATGATGGCTCCAGTAGATTGTCTTCTCTATCCAACAAATGGGGATGAAAAATTTATTGTTCGGAAGATTGGGCCTAAAGTTGATAGAAAGATGAATAGTTTAATATTTCAAGTAAAGTTAGGCGGTGGGATCGGAACAGAGTTTCATTGATCTTTTTGTTCTCGCTCCGTTTGTGATTGGTTTTTCATGCGAGGGATTGTTGTCATGCTGGTGTTAGATTTATGGTGTTTTGTAAAGGCATGGGTGTTAAGCCAGTGAAAATAAACAGCCTTTTTCCTGAGAATTTATAGGAACATGCTTATGCTTTTAGGTTTCAGACTGAGATCCGGAGATTAACTCTTCTAAATATTTTACGTAAGCCCTGCCATCTCCATCAGCTTTTGCTTTCTTTGTCTTTCCCTGAGAACAGCTTCACCTGCCATCTCCATAAGCTCCTGCTTTCTTTTTACTTTCCCCGAAAGCATCTTCTCGGCAAGTGCCGTCACGTCAGAGCAGAAAGCTTGACGAATCCCACATTACAGTCTAAATTTAAAGCTGTGATCGCAATTTTTGTTTTTTCTTTCACTTTTTTCCTAAGGGTAGATTGATATTTTCTTCGTTCAATTTATGATGATCGTAATCAAGAAATTGTTGGAAAACGTGATCTTTATTTTCGTGTAATATTAATTTAACTATATAATTTGATATGAAATCAATCATTTGCAAATTGGTGAACATGAAAGTATCATTGGTTTTCACATTTCCAGCTCAAGAAACCAAACTAGATATTACGTTCAATCTTTAAAAACACTTAAAACGTTATTAGAACATGCAAATTCCTGTAACCTGAGTGAGCTACGCTAAAATGCAAGAACAAATAAAACTGAACAGAGACATCGTTTCCCTTCCATAAAACAGAAATGAGCTCAACTACTACGTAAGGGGTCCATTTAGAGCCGAGAGCCCCAAGAACTTCACTTCACTAAGACGATGCTTGTACAATCATCACCACACCCCGAAAGTTTGAAGGATGACAGTTTTTCAGCACCTAGCTGTCGTCCGCAATTAACATAGGTCAACGCCGAGAAATTGTTGGGAAAGGAAAGAAGTCATGATACCTAAGAAGAAAACAATAAAAAGTCTGAAAAAGATGATTTTATAATAGTTCCCTCAAATTCCATTAAGAGGTCAACCTTACAAAACGATATCCAGAGGCAGACTGACAAATTATTAAAGACTACAGAAAAGATGAGGCGATTTATAAGCAAATTCCGTAAAATAGAGAACATTTGCCAACTACCATCAGAACAAACTTAGCCACAGAACTGTATCGGAGGACGGACATCTAAAAGCTAGTTGAAAGGACAAAAACACTGTGGTTCTGAAAAATAGTATATTTGAGCTAGTGAACTAGAAAATCAAGCAAACAAAGTTCTTCCCTAGCTCATCAACCTCCAGCATATAGGTCCCAGACATGATCCAAAAGATGGTCAAGAGAAGTGTGTCCATCAAAACATCTGGTGCATTCAGTTTCTCTTTGGTGGCAAGATAAACTTCTCCAAACCATTGGGACAAAATACACATAACATATATGCTGCTTCGGTTCATGAAAATACACAAAACAAGCCAACTAATCGGCCAGATTGATGCTGCCCATACAGAAATTCCACTGAATCAAACAGTTACCGGACATTTCATGTCCGCATTTAACAATATCCGCTCCAAAAGCAAAGGAAACTACACATAGCAAAACACAGTGATTCAACAATAGGAAATCCAAGTCCACATCTACATTAGGGAAAAAAAAATAATATTATAACATCTCTTCTGAAAACTATATAGAATGATATAGTATTCTCAACAAAACGAGTCAACTAGTAATCAAAGAGTCTAAACACCCCAAAAATCATCAATTTAAGCCGAGCTTCATAACGGGGTCAAAAATATTGCCAAGCCAAAAAAATAAAACATAAATTATATTAATCAAAATTGAAAATTCATCGCATACTCGCGACCAATATATGCAATCACCTCCGCCGGGCATAGCAAACACCAATCAGAGCAACGGCAACAATGGAAGCAGTCGCAGCCGCAACCGGGCACTGCCTGTTTGACTTCTTCCATTCGTCAGCAACAGAGGGTTTAAAATCCCTCCCATTAAAACCGTCCAACGTCGTCTTCTTGAGGCCACGAATAACCTTCTTCGCTTCCTCAATTTCTTCGTCCAACTCAGAAATCTTGACCTCCATTTCCTTGGATTTGCTCTCAGATTCCTTCAGACTTTCCTCCACTGACTTCTTCTCAACCTTCCACTTCTCCAATTCAGACTCCAAATCGTTCACTTTCTTCTTAAAGCCACTGATTTCCCTCTCTTTCTCCTCAAATTTCTCCCTCATTTCCTCCTCAACTCTCACCCTTTTACTCTTCTCTTCCAATTCCCTCACTTCCAAAGTCCCAATTTTTCTTTCCAACTCCCTTAGTTTCTTCTCACTATCAGCTTTCTCACACTTTAAACCATCAATTTCTTTCTCTAATCCCTCCAATTTCACTTCCTTCTCTCCCAGACTCTTCTTCAACTCTGCCACCTCAGCAATTGCTTCATCCCCTTCGCTCGTTGCCGTGATTAGTTCATGTTGAAGTCTGACAACCTCAGTTTCCAATTCTAAAGCTCGAGCGTCGATTGACTCGAAAATATTTTTATCCTCTTCAGATCCTTCAATTTTAATATTTAGTATTTTAATCCTCTCCTTCAATTCTCGGTTCTCCTCCTCCAGCGCTTCCGTCTTTGTCGTCAGTTCAGCTAATTTGTTGTCTTGATCCAGATCGTAGAAACTCTCCGCCGCCTGATTCTCTGTTTCAGTTGATGCAACGCCGTTGAGGATATTCTCTCGCTCTGCCATTATTTACGATGATCCTGAAAAAATAAAAAGAAAAAAAGAAAAATCGTTATTCAAAGGTTTTATTTTTCTTCAGCTTTTCTTGGCGAACAAACAGAAGGATAATCCACAAAAGCTTCACCTTTGCTTTAGGGTTTCTAATTACTGAATCCAGAGAACGAAAAGAATATATGTTCACGAATTTGTGATGAAAAATCGACGGTTACTGTTGTGATTATCAAGTGACGTGTACGGCCACCACGTGGTTTACTATGTGGACTACTTTAGCTTTTCGCTCATTAACCTAACACTCCCAAAAAAAATGATTAACATTTTTCCACCTGTCACGTGTACATTCAAATTATAAAGTTTTAAATTTATAAAATGATTAAATTATTTTATTTAAAACATTAAATTGAAATATGTTAAAAAGGCCATTAATTTTAATTTAATAAAATTATTATTTTACATATATAACATTAGGTTTTTTTTTTCTAACAAATTCAGGTTTGGTGGAAAAATGTAATTCACTTGCTAACAAATTATTGGGATTGTCATTATCTAATAAATACATAAAATCTCGATTTTTTTTTTTAATTATAGTAATTTGTTCTAAATAGGACTTCTTAAAATACCTATTAATATTTGTTCTTAGTATGACTTTTCAAAATACCTAATTTCTATATAATACTTGAATCAAACACGATGATGTTAGAAATCATATTTAACTAATTAAAATGAAGGAACAATTTTAAACATGAAATTTATTTAATTTTTTGGTTTTATGTATAAAATTTTCCTGCTCATAATCTCCTCCATATGAAGTAAGGCATTTGTCTTGGTTTTAAAGTTTAGAATACGAGGATCAAAAGAAACAATTCGTTTGTTTCTAAACACGAGCTTTAACAATTTGAAGTTGTATATATATATCAAAAAGCAAAATCAAAATGATAAAGCCCAAGAATGAACCAGGGTTTTTATGTGCCCAAATGACTTATTTTTACGTAAAGTTTATTGAAATGATAAAATTTTATTTATTTAGTTAAAAAAATTTAAATTTAAAATTATTTGTTAAAAATTTTATTAATTTTTCTATGAAAATATTAAAAAGACAAAAATAATATTTTATCCTTGAATTTTTATTAATATTTTTTACTATAATTTATATTAATTTGAATTAAAAATAATAAAAAAATTATTAGTATAAATAAAATGATGTGTTAATTATAAATAATTATATATTTAGGTTAAATTATAATTTATTAAAAAATTTAGTAGGGAAATATTAACAAAGTTTAGGGTGTTTTTTGAAATTTTGTTTTTTAAGTTTGGAATTTTTTTGAAATTTTAAAGGGGTTTATTTAATTTTGAAAAAGTTTAAAATTTTTTAAAAATTTTATATTATTTTTAATAGTTTCAAAAATAATAATTACACTCTAAAAACACATAATCATATTACAAAGTATTAAACTTATAAAATATTTTTAAAATATATATATGAATATGATAATAAAATTAAAAAAATAAAATTAATTATTTACCTTTAATAAAATAAAAAATAAAATTTATATTTTAAATATATTTTATTATAATATTTAAATAAAATGAGATAAAAATATTTTAATAAATTTAACTTTTTATAGGGTGAAAATGGTCATTTTGCCTTTTCGAGTCGACATAAGAAGACAACAATAAATTGCCCAAAATATATAAACCTTGGAAGTCCTTTTCTTTGTCTTTTGATTTATTATTATATTCTCTCTAATATACAGGAAACGAAACCAAATCACCCAAATTCCTAGCTGTCAACATGAAATCAAATTTCATCAAAAAGGAAGAATAGTTTCGCTTCCTCTTCCTTCTCATTGTACTGTCAAAATAAAAAGGCCGAGCCACCTATTGCTACTCAAAATTTTATTTAATGACAAATTATCATCTATAAAATATTAAAAATTTAAGTATCTATTGTTTTATTATAAAAAAAATTATAATATTATTTATAATATTAATATTAAAGTAAAATTTAAAATAATAATAAAAATTTTAAAAATCAATAAAAATTTATTAAAAATTAACAAATAAAATTAATATATACAAAAGCAACCACCGTCATTGATAGCATCGTCGATGATGATGATCGTCTTTAATCTCATCAAGTGATCGAAAATAATTATCTAATTCTATTAAAAACTAGATCGACCACCATGATGACTGAGACAGTCAGATGTAATCGTTTTTGCCATTTGAAAATACATAATTTTTTAAATTTTTAATAATTTTGTGATAAGTTTTAATATTTTTTGTTATTATTTTAAATTTTTTAATATTATTTATAAAATTTATTTTTTATTTTAATTTAACAAAACAAAAACACCATTCTGACAGGCGGTTATTTGCGTTATAAAAATTTGATGGGTGACAACTGTCATTAAACAAAACCTTGGGTGGCTATATGTCATTCAGCCAGATAAAAATACCATAAACAAAAGTAAGAATGAAAGGGAAACAATTGTGCTCCCAATCCCATCCCAACAAATGAATGGCAGATACAATTGGTTGTCTTCAAAGTAACTACCTAAGCTAACAACATAATTAATCATCAACCTCCAAATTTTCTCTTCTCCTTCTCCGAGCCTTGAATAAGACCAACAAGACCTTTCATGGCTTTAATCTGACCTTGTAAAGCCAATATATAACTAGCCGTCTCTTCAAACAACTTATCAACCCCTAGTGATTCTCCTCCTGGTACAGTCCTTTGCAGTGCCACAATCTTTCTCTCCACTTCACCTTCCTCATCTTCCTTGTCTTCTTCTTCTTCTTCTTCTTCTTCTTCTTTATAGTAAACCTTCGTGTCTCTTCTCTTACTGCAATCACGCTCATGCACTGCAGCAGCTTCAACTAGCATGTGGGTTTTCGTTTTTGTTTCTATTTTTCTTTTACTCTTCCGAAACGTGGGTATGGAGGCTGTTGAACTTAACGCGTTCTCCATAGATAGAAATGCACCAGAGCAAATGAGGAAGCTTGAGAGAGTGAGAGGGAGGGAGAGAGAGAGAGAGAGGGAGAATGAGAAGCAGTGTTATGAGCTGAGCAGTGAGAGAGTGTTGAGTTGGAGTCTGAGGAAGAAGCCATGGGCGTTAAATTATTGTTCAGCTCTAGAAATGTCAATGCCAGCAAAGCCGGGGTCCACCGAGTTTGGGCTTTGCAAGGTTTCAACTTGGGCTGTAAACTTCACTCGCCTGTCAGATCGAGTGGTGCTTGTCAGGTAATGAGTGCTTGCATGTGGCCTTTATCATGGGGGAAGTGTAGTAGTCTCCCTCTCCCACATGGAAGCTGGAAAAAAGTCATCACCTTAATACTATTACAAAAACGGCAATAAAGAATATATGCGCAGAAAATTTAATCAAAATACGAAATAATTATAAAAATAAAGGGAAAAAAAAGAGAGAGAGAGAGAGAGAGAGAGCACATGTCATCACATGATATTCTTGAACCCAACACCGCCACCCATGTGCATTCTCTCTCCCAGGATCTTATTCACTAAATTAGCATGACAGACACGTGAGAACTTTATGAAGGGGGTCCCATCTATTACTATGGAGCCCCTCAAACAAATAAACGACGAAAGATTGGTTGGACATGGGATGGCGATGATGGCGGTGGTGATGAAAGTGCCTCCAACAAGGAAGCAAACGGCATTGGGATTGTGGGAGAGATAATTTCTGTTAGGTACATGGGACTCTACGTAGTCAGACCCACCTAGTCTTTTGTTGCTTTTACACGCAAACATTTTCTTTTTAATTAGGCCAAAGGACAAAATTGCCAACCAAGTTTCCTTAAACGATAAATATTTACTAAGACAAATTAAAAAAACTAAATGTCTCCTCTTTATTTATGAAAAGATTAAAATATGTTTGGTAAAATCAATATTATTAATATTAAAATAAAATTTAATAAAAATAATATTAAAAAATTAAAATAAAATAATATTAAAATAATAATACAAATAAATTATTAATAAAAAATTAATAAATATTTAAAAAACAATATAGGTGATCAAATTTGATCGTCTCGATTAATGAAACAATCAGATCTAACTATCAAAGATCTAGTAAAGATGGTTAAATCTGTCTGCCTCCACCATCAAAGAAGGTTAGATTCAGTCAGAATGCTTGATACTGATCATTTTCGATCATTTTAGATGACAAAAACAGTTAAATCTGACTGCCTCTCCCAAATATTTAGTAATCAGACTTAGCCGCTTTCGCCATCAAGGAGGTCAAATTTGACCGTCAATAAAATCAGATACTTGTTTTCGGCCACCTAACAAGATTAACGTTGACCATTGTTGTCGACGATGTTGTTAACGACAAAAGTTGCTGGTAACCCTAGTTGTTTTTTAAATATTTATTTTATTTTTTAAAAATATATAAAAATTATTATTATTATTTTAATATTATTCTTATTTTAAATTTATATTTTAATATTTTTATAATATTTATTTTTAATATTTATTTAAAAAAACAAAAATATCCTTTTGACTTTGATTAAGGGTGGATATTTAACTCTTTTTAAACTTTTATGGGTAGGAGGTCATTTAAGGAAACCTTGCGTGAGAATAGTGTTTGGCCTTTAATTTATTATGCCAATTTTGTTATTGCTGTTGGATCGCAATTTTATTTTTATTTTTATTTTCGCTGATTATATTTTATTCTTTCTTTGGTTCTTGGAGAGTTCGTATGTATGACCCATTTCGAGTACAAAATCACCCAAATAAGTAACCAATAATATCTTTCCAATGATAACATTCTTCGCATAAATTGCATCCAAATGGATGGGCAAATAGCTTCTTAAATACACATGGGAGATGACGGGCTTAAACTTGCAGCAGGCCTATAGAAAATTCACTTTCGAGTTGCTGGTATTATTATAAACTCTATGATGTTAGATTTATTATGCTTGGACGAATCCGAAATGAAAACGTGCATGACGGTATTTTTCTAAAACTAGTATTACATTAGGGTTTTTTTTTTTAATAACAGAGACACCACCAATTTTCAGTCGCATCTATCAATCTAAAGTGAACACCTCATCCAATAAATACCCATAAAATAAATTTAAAAATTTAATCTTGAAATGACAAACAAGTAACTCAAATCCATATCGGCTACTCAGCCTAATACATAGGAGTCTTCTTGTTGCTACCCACCAAGCCAGAGGGGCTAAAAAGCCATTGGCATTGATGGTTTGAATTATAAGAATGTGAGTGATAGTACAATGCATGGGAACCATTATTGGACGGGAAACATGCATCACATCACATATTCTCATTCTAATTGCGGTATAATTTAAATGGTAATACACGCGAGTTGATGCTTTCAATTTCAAGCACTAGTCTCGTGAACGTTGTCCTCTCAAATTTCATCATATAATATAGTCGATTATTACATTACAGAACAAATAAAACCAATGATACAGCAATATCTAACACAACAAAATATTAGGTTTATTTATTAACCAACCATGTATACTTGCACTACATAATATCCTCTACAACTGATCATGCATGTAAGGCCTTTTTCTTATTTTATCATGAAAAAAGGAATTAGAACCAAATGAACCACGAGAGAGAGGGTGAGAGTAATATACCTTTCATCGGTTGAATGCATATTTTCACTAACATAGAGTCTTTCCCAAAACCAAACTTTAACTAGCACCTACCTCCACCTGAGAAAGCTAGATATATCAAGGACAGGACACCCCAGACCCTCTGCCGCTTTTTACACATCCTAACACACAATCCTGCCTTCCTACTTATCTCCATATTGTTTTAGGAACGCTCCACTAACAGGGATTGCTCCACTCTGCCAAACTATTACACCACTGCCTCTGCCTCTAATCCTTTCTCTAATACATCCTTGACATAGCATAATGAACAGTTCCAACCTTCCTATGAGCAGTGGCACTGGCAGCGGCTGTTGTTGCTGCACCAATCCCACCACACTGAGCTTTTGCCTGCAACAGATTTGGGTCAATGGCAATTCTATCATTACCTCGGTCCACCTTATTCACTCCAGCTCGTGTCATAAAAAATGGATTGGAGTCAATGTTGATTGCTATATCTGGTGTAAGTTTGGCTGCCATGCCGCATTGATGGACTTGTTTTTCCTGAGTAGACAATTCCCTCTCAGAATCCATTGCAGTTGATTTTTCTTGCTTTCCTGTGCTAGGTTTGCGGTAACAATAAGCACTAGGAACTGCCTGAGAACGGACTGAGCTTCTAATGAAGGTTCTTGGATCATAAGCATCTTTCATCACACTTGTATTCTCGTACGGAACAACTGGCCCCACAACTTTTCCTGGTTTGGCTTAAGAAAACATCAAGTTCAGTTCCGATCTGATTACATACTAACAAAAGAATCACAGATAGTACAAGCAAGAGTGAGAGTACCCAATGGAAATCTTTGTGCTGCCGCCAAGGTCCTTGACATATTTACAGGAATTCCTTCTGATTCCCTGTAAGTCTTATTATATGCCTCTTCCGCAGCTACCTGCCAATCTCTGGAACCAATGCTTGGTTGTTCTTTGGGATTTACTGTATTTGAACGTACAATTGTTGACCTACAATTATCAGAGAAAAATATTTATTATTTTGAACTTGGGCTAAATAACGTACCCTCAAGATGTGAATAGCTACTAGCAAGCAAACAAAATACCCAAGAAAAATATTTTTAAAAAAATTAAAACAATAAAGAAAGTGCCCTTTAATAGTGTGCATACAGCTAGAAAAAACAGCATCACTAGGTATTTTGAAATTGATGCTTTCAGACTTGCACTAACACTCATGCCCCCACTAACTCTTACCCATGGAGAGGGATCATGAATAGGAGCTAAACTTGTAATCAACACTATTCTTTCAAATCATGACCTCAGACAGAGACAATATTAAATCTATTACAAGCCTACAAATGTATCATGAGAAACCCAATATAATTAAATAATGTGAGCTACAATAATAGTAATCATTAAAAAAAAAAATCCTGATATCTTGTCCACAGGTTACCAGGCAAGGCAAAAACAACTTTGGTGAACAGCAATTATTAGAGACTGCAGAAGAAAATGAATAGACAAAAGACCCTACCTAGGAAGGGATACATGCTTTCTTGCAGGTGGAATTACTGGTCCACTTTTACCACCATTTTCTTCAAGATGAGCAAACTGCTTTCTAAATTGATCAACAGCACTGTAAAAAAATATGGACCAAAAGTCAGGATAATGCAAAGACCCAAAGACCATGAACTCAGCTCAACAAGATCAAAACGGCAAAGCATCAACCAAGAAAGGTATAACCTTGGGTAAAGGAAATTTGTCCTCTCAGTTCCATTCATGTAGTCCTTAAGCAACTGAGGATGGTATTCTAACATCTCCCGGAAAATTAGCTCTCTGATATCTTCCTTTGTGACCCTCCGCCTCTCAAACTCAAACTCCATCTTTGAAATCGGCTGACAAGAAGGCTCCCTCTCAACTTTTGCAAGTCCTTTGAAATAAGGATCTGCTAGTGCCTGAAAGAACACCAAACCAAAACATTTATAACCTACCAAACCAAACAGACCATATGTAGTAAAAACCCCTATAATTTAATAATAAACCTCTTCAGCAGTTGGCCGGTCTTTTGGATCAAAGGCCAGCAACCTTTCCAAAAGTCGCAGAGCCAAAGGATCTGCATTTGGGAATTTTTGTGCAAACTGTGCTGGCTGCTTTTTCCTCATGCCAGTTAAGTATCTCCTTGCCTTGTCATTTCTAACCTGCAATATATGAAAAAGACAAGTATTTTCATGGGATGGAACTAGGAGAGGGATTAAGAAAAGTTTAAACTCAAGCAGCACAATGATATTAACAAAAGAATAATTTTAATACCCGAGAGATAGTGTCTAATGAAGGTGTGCCAAGCAGATCTGTCATTAAATCTAACTGATGAACAACGTTTTTTCCAGGGAAAAGGGGCTTCCCGGTTATCACCTCTGCGAATATGCAACCTATGCTCCATATATCAATAGCTGGTGTGTACTGAATCCAAATTCCATCAAACATCAGGGATCATAAAAATTGGAAATTTTAAGTCAAAAAGGAAGAATTAAATTTCAAGCAGTTACCATGAGTCTCAAGAGCAAGAAGGCATAAAAAATATTCACATAAAATAAAAAAATGTATATTGATTTTGACTACAGGTTTCCCATTGCACCAGAGACATAGAGTAGATAACTCAACCAAATGTAGCATCTAGCTAGGCACTCAAATACTTCCTATCATACAAACCAGGGGACATCATACAACTGTTGTGGTTCTAATTCTTCCAAAGCCATGTTGAAATGATTCTAAAAAAGTTACTCGTCTCCAAACACATTTATGCACAGCTAAAAGTAAAGGTAGCCCACTAAGAGCACAAAGATACAGCACTGAGTCCACTGCAGATTTTTTATTATAAAGCATCAGGCAATTCTACATAAAATTTACAGTGTTGTTTAGTTCAAAAAAGAGCAAAACCATACCTTAGAAAAAAAGGATCCACAGAGCTCGGGAGCTCTATACCATCTTGTAGCAACATAATCCTGTAAATGTACCACAATTACAAAGTAAGGTCCTATATCTGGAAAGATAAGATACATTATAACATAAATATTTTGTAAGATAATAATATAACAATCATCACAAATCTAACATCTATAAAAGACATACCGTCCAGAAAATTGTAGTAGGTGTGTCATTAAATGCAACTCTTGCTAATCCAAAATCACAGATTTTCAGTTTACAATTTGCATTTGCCAATATATTCTTTGGTTTTAAATCTCGATGGTAGACATTTGCTGCAATGAACTATATAACATTAGATATGTACCACTTCCCTCATGAAAAAAGGTGGAGAAAATGGAGAAATAGAATGAAAACAATACAGATTATCTAAGTTGAGGGGTCTGGGAAGCATATATAGAGAAAAGAAGTTTGCAGAAATAAAGATAAATGCAGTTTTCAGACATAAGGGAAGTAAAATAGATTGATCAGTACAGGAACAATAATAAATGATGATGTCTTTTGAACTACAACTTCTGCATCAACATTTCTTGCAATTAGTCATCCCCACTTTTGTGTTAAAAGAGATCGAGAAAAGTAAACAACTTAATAGAGTGACAACATGAGTAACAGGGTGAACATACCTGTGTGAATATACTTCAATGCACGAAGAAGCTGGTAAAGGAAAAACTGATAGTGTTCTCGTGTCAAATCATCATTGGCTTTAATGACTTGATGGAGATCCGACTCCATGAGCTCAAAAACAACATAAATATCTTTAAATTCCCTTCTAGAAGGAGGAAGCATAATGTGTTTTATTTCTACAATATCAGGATGACGTAGAAGTCTGAGCAGCTTTATCTCCCGCAGAATACGAGCAGCATCAGAGATGTGTTCGAAAATATCATGTATTTTCTTAATTGCCACTTTTTCACCGGTATGAGTGTCAATGGCTGAGCAAACAACACCATAACTCCCTTTCCCAATAACTTCCTGAATTTTGTACCTACTAGCATCACCATACTCGGAGAAAAACTCTATCTCTGAAGAATTCTAGAAACAGAAACACAAGGCAGGCATACCAATCAAATAGATTAGTAAGCACATATATACACATAATACACAGCTACATAGTCTTTAAGGTAAGATTCAAGCAAACATTTTATAAGCACTAAGCAGGTTAAAATTGTTAATGACATTTCTCTCGCATAGCTATAATATAATAATAGCATTAAAGAGCATATCAACCAGATGCTACCATTGTAACTCAATGTGACATTTTTTTTCTTAATTCAAACATGTAAATATACACTATGGGAATGCTTATCTTGCTTTCCATGTTCCATTAATTGAATACTATTTTGAATTCTCTCATGATATAGCCTCTATCACAATGTACGAAAATAGTATAAGACAATCCATGGTAAGAAAAAGTAATCAATATCAATATTGCTAATTGAGTATAAATCATTTTTAGAAAAAAAAAAAAAAAAAACTTGTAAGAAATATACATTTAAGGCTCAAAGATGTATATAAGAAGAACAGAGGAGGATCCCAAAAGAGAAAAGGAAGCAATAAAACAAATATGGAATTTTTCATATGCAACATATACCGTTGAAATCAATGAGTTCTTACATGTACCACTTTACATTTTCTGCACCAAGAAAACTTTTCGATGGCCAGCTTATAGAGTTTGTCTTCTCAATCAAGAGTTAGTTTATTAAAAAGGCGTCTAATTATAAACAATTTTATAAAAAAATGACGTTTTCAAGTTCCATCTTCATCAGGTCCCAACAAATGCCAGCAGTTATAAACTTAGAAGCGTTTGGATACGCGTACTTTATCCGCTTGCAAATAATCATAGGACCAAGAAAAAACAGAACAATCCAAAAGCGGAAACAAAGAAAGAATAAGATCCGATGCGATCAGAAACAAAATGAAAAAAATTCGAATTGAATTAAACCAATTACAAAGAAGGGTACGGTATAATGATAATGAATTAATACCTTTTTGCGTTGATCTTGCTGCATAATTTAATTTGAGAAAATTACAAGAAATTAACGAACTCAAATCAACCGCATTTGCCCCATCTTCCCCTGCTTCTGATAACAAGCCCACAGTCCCACCAAAGTCCTCTCCTCATACAAACCCGGCTCAGAATGAAATTACCATCAACAACAACTAACATAACACAACATGAAATCAGTCACAACAACTTTCTTCTATTCTTGGATCTTGAACCAACCAGCTATTGCTTTTCAAGGTTGCTGAAGAGTGTGGGAACTGCAAGATCTCTAACACCGACAGTGTGAATAAGTTTTAGAGAGAGAGAGATACGGGACCGTAGTGGGAGAGAGAATAGTCGGTAATATTTAAGGCCCTTTGGCATGAATCTAGGGAAATATAAAGTTACTGTATGTCTCTCCCTCGCGTGAGTTGGCTTGCTAATTGGATAATGTATATCATACGGCAACATTGTCTCCAATACGGTAGTGGCATTTCCTGTAATTAGGGCAATTTTTTGAGCCTGAATATGCAGGGACATGTCAAGGGGTAGGTACACGTGTCATCTACTTAAGTAAAGAGTTGGGCTCAGTAGGACACGTGGAAAGTTAAAAGGTAAGATGCAATTTTGAATTGTATTTTAAGTAAGCATTATAAATAAACAATAAAATTATTGGTCCAATTTATTTACCCAAATGTATTATTATATATAAATTTTAAATTAACAATGAATTATAACAAAGTAATACAACTCTAATTGGGTGTTTTAAATTAACAATAAAAAATTATATCAGTTAAAGATAGGCAAAGTTTTTAAGGTTTTTTTTTTTTTTTGGGTGGGGGGGTGGGTGTGGCGGTTTGATTATAATAAAGATTAGAGTAACTGCATCAGGGATGCTCATGTCCCAAAATGATACGATGAAATTTATGCTCTTTGTTTCTTAAAAATAAGATTAAAATACTGTTAAAATCCCAATAATGTCTGGATCAAAATTTAATGCAGAAAAAAAGCAGTTATGGTAGGATTGGATTTTCAGTCAATATCCAGAGTAGGTTACGTTTCAATTAAGAGGCAATGACTTAATTGTTAGTCAATCTGCGCAAGTTGACGTTGGTCCAGGATTCAAGTTGTAAACAAATTGAAGAAATTTCATGTCATACTAAAACAAAAATAAAGTGTCAAGCGAAAATTTTTGATACAAAAGAGTTACAAAATTTTGAATTTTATGCAAGATAAATTATGATAATTGAGATTAAGATTAAGTAAATAACTTTATTATCTATTGTATTGATAATTAAGTCCAATTATATGGGTGCATGTGAATAATGAAAACAAAATAGGTTTTTAATATAGTTTGGTTAGTTGTTCGAAAATCTATATTTATGATTATATTATTTATTTGTACTAAATATAAAAGAATATTATGTGACTAATAGCAGAAATGTTTAGTTCTTAGCTCTGAGTTGAAATGTCTTATCCTTAATTGCTTATGTGTTTGTTTTTTATATATATAAGGAAAAAAGATTCAGTTATCTATAGGTATTATATTTAAATATTTTTAATTTAAATATGGTCCTATGGATTAATTACTATTTTCATTATACAAAAATAGATTAATTGCATTGATAACATGATACCAATTTAATAGAAGACGACACACAATGGAATAGAAATGTTATTTTGCTTATTTTGAGGTAAAACCCCTAGCCATAATCTTGGACGATTAAGGGATAAGTGGTGAGTTTAGTCATAGTTTCAATAACTTGTTGCTAAATAGATGTATCTTAAGCATTGTATTTGTAAGTTTAGTTATGGGAAATTTTATCATATAACATTTGCCACCTAGTTTTTTCTTAGAGTACAAGAATACTTCGAAAACATTCTTTTTTTTTTAAGACAGTTGAGTGTGTGTGTGTGTGTGACAACACACTACTACGACACATGGTCATGTGCCTAAGACATAAGATTATATGTTAAGAAAATCTTAAGTTTCTTTCTCTTCTCACGTTATACATAGAATATTATCTCAAAAAGACTCATATACATGTCACATATAATTTTTAAATAATTATTTTACCTTTGATCCTTTAAGCTCTATTTTCTATTATAAAATTTCACTTTTAACTTTAATGTTCAGCTTAAAAGATAATTCTAACTACAAGATATTACAATTTTAGGTAAAAAACTTTTAAATTGTAAAAATTTTCGAAAATCTTATTCACCTTCTCTAGAATTAACCATTTAGTATATTGATATTTAACAATAACATATTTTGAGTTTTCATATGGTTTGACTATCAAATAGGTCAGAGTTCACTATATTGATTATTAAATACAATTCAAAGTGTGACTATGAGTATGAGTATGAAGACAAAGAAAAAATTTTGATATGATTTGACTTCTTACTTGGAAACTTACATTCACAAAAATGTTATTTATCTGTAGTGAATAAAAAAAAATGTTGTGTGATTAATAGAAGAAATGTGTTTTTGAATGATTGGCATATTGGTGGTGTATTTGCTCACAATTACTATTATTTGTTACCAAGTAGTCATATCCTAAATATCATATCTACGAGTTCGATTAAAGAGTTTTATCGTGTAGCATAAAATAATAACACTCAACCCAGCGTCATTTTTTATATATATGGAAAAATTATATATATTTTGCATTTGAGCTACTCTATTACTTGTTGCCCTGTCAAGTCATTGTTAATAAAGAATTGCCCTGGCACTAGAAATGGAAATGACTTGAAAAAGGAAACAAACCAAAGATTTAAAACTCTGACCTGTCATTTGTATTGCATGCCTTAAGAGTCCCTTGTCATCTTAAATCAATGACTTGAAAACCAATCGATGAGGACAAATAAAATGTCTCAATCCGACACGAATGTTAATGTGCTCATTCATCTACCACTTTCCACCCCACTTGATTGAAAGCCTCATATCTTCTATCTGATTCCGAAAACCTTATCGAATTTTATCAACAGCTTTAAACAAAATCACACACACCACTGCCATTAAAAGTTGACATATATCGAGGTTATCTTCTTCGCTTTTCAGTATGTTCATTGTATCAATGCCAAATATATTATAAATAAAATGCTTCACGAACAAAGTAAAAGTAGGTCCTCTGTGTCATTGCCAAATACTGTACAATCTTTAGTGCATTTGTATTTTAATACTGAGTTGCTTTCAACCAAAAGAGCTTCATAGCATAAGACAAATTATATTATTGAGCAGCAAAACCGAATCGATTATTACTGATGATTTAAAGTATTTTATATGTAGACTCCCTTTCTGAGTTGCCTTTTTTGTGGGAAGACCACATATAAAGTAGCCACTGAAAGTACCCAGCATATAAAAAATTTAAGATCCTTTGTCACTTAGTTCAATCATTTTTGTTTAAATACTGTAAAGATGGATTGGCCCTTTCGTATTTGCTATAAAAAATTCATAAATTGTTTAAAAAAATATTGCCTTTGTGAATGCTGCTTTAATACGTGTGTATATAATATAGGCCAAAGGACAATTTCCCACCCATAGTTTGAGGCGGGAACAAAGTCTCACCCGCTGAAATTGAAAAGCCCGGTCTCCCACTCGTCAATCATTTTTAATATTAAAAATAATAAATATACAGTAATAATCAGGGGTATTTTTGTCTTTTTAATATTAAAATTTTATAAATTAATAAAATAAATTTTATTAAATATAAAATATTAAAAAAATTTTAAAAAATTTTAAAAAAATTACAAAATTTGCTTTTTTAAAATTTTTTAAATATATATTTTAATTTTTTTAAAATTTTTTAAATATTTTTTAAAAATATTTATATTTAAAAATTATTTTATTTTTTTATTATAAATTTTTAATTTTTAAAAAGATAGTTTAATCATTTCAACGGGTGAGACTCTGTTACCGCCTTATGGGTGGGAAATTGTCCTGTGGCCTATAATATATTACAGTTGCATCGATCTATCAGGACTGAAAAGCTGCTTTAATTTCCCATTATCATTAAATTTTGTAGGTCACACACTTGGCAAGTTTGTGATTCGCATATGGACGCAACCTCCACCTTAAACTATTTATATTATATAGATCACGTGCAACACGAGAAAAGTCAAGTGGACCTAATGAATTACCTTTTAGCCCTTTTCCTTAATAAGGAGGGTTAGGTATATAAATCTGAGACTCGAATATCCGGAGAAGGTGTAAAAATACTTGAAGTTCTTGCTTCGATTAATTTGAACTTATTTTAACTCTATTGGAAGTTAAATTCGAATTTAAACTAAAATTCAATCAAATTTAATTAAATTAAATTCAAATTTTAAATTTTGACCATCTCAAATGATCAGATTGAAATTAAATCTATTTAAATTTAATTCAGATTGAAATTAATTTAATTTAAATTAAATTATAACAAAGAGTATCCAATATTGGAGACCAAGAAGAGAAAATGAGGATATTCTTAGCCTACGTTATAAGTATATGCTGATTACATACCCAGGTGGTCACGTGATATTATCTTGAGCTGGTGACGGTATAAAAGTGGGTCCCCTGCCCGTCGGTTGTTCCTACCTGTCATGCCAACTCAACCATGCTCATTTGGAGCCTCTTGTCCCCCCTTCGCTTCCATCATCTTTTATATCAAAACAAAACATTTTAAGTCACTTGGACTCCCTTACATTTATTTCTCTTTTAAACCAAACACTAAAAGAATTAAGATCAAAATTGAATACATAAACGGATTACAATCGCCAATAATGTGAATTTTCTTTTTTACTCAAATTTAATTGTAAAATATTCATCCTTAATCTCATATTCAATCTATTTTATTAACATCACTAGATCTTAGGAGTCTCAAAATTTCACCCTTAATTTGAATAGTTTTCTCTGAATAAATATAAAGGTTTAATCCAAATATTGTGCCAAAGAAACCCGTCATGAATTATTGTCTTACCTTGCATAGATATGTTACGTTCTTTTACAGTTAACTTTTTTAACAAAATTATATTTTACGTGAGTCCATATTGTAAGATTTAATTGCACCCAGGTTTTTTTTTTAAATATTAAAGTCTTATCTATCAAATTTTAAAAAGCTAAATACTCATCAATTTATTCAATTCAGTAAATAATTTTATGGATTATCCAAAACACCTTTAATTAAAGAAAAAATAAAAAATTATAATAGAAGTTTAAAATATTAATAAAAATAAAAATTATATTAAAAATTTTAAAATCTGTCACTGTTGTTGTTTATATTTTCAATAGTGATGATTGTCGTAAACTTAATCATATAACAAAAAAGAATCATTTGGTTTGAATGATAGTTAAATCTAATCATCTCCATCATCAATTATGGTTGAAAACGATTGAAAATTATCAATTTCGTTAAAATCAATCGTTTCTAACTATTATTAATGATAAAAACAGTCAAATTTGATTGTCTTCATAAAAAATAGCAGTTAGATTTGACTGTTATTTGAATGAAGTGACTTTTTATATATTTTTATTAATTTTAAAACTTTAATTTAAATAAAAATTGTTTTATGATTTTTAAAACTTTTTTTATTAAAAAGTATAAAAATATCTTTTTAATTATTAATTATTTGATTTTTTTAAAAATTGATTCATGGGACTTTATTGTTTAAAAAAAATTGGGTTACGATTAATTTTTTATTTTTTTTAATAAAAAAATGTCGTGTTTCCCCAACTTTAATGTAAAATTAGTAATTTAGTCTTGTAATTGATTTTGTTCAACGGTCAGCTATTGGGGCCATATACTCGCACTTTCAATTTTCTGGGAAATCTCTCTTCTCTCGGTTGTCAACAAGATAACAAGTTTGGGCCTCCATGATTCCGAGTCCAGCCCCTCGTTTATCATAAAACAACGCATAAGGGTTGGATTATCCAACCCTTCTAGAAGCAACCCATCTAACATATCACCTTCTAGTTTAAATAGAATCATACCACTTATCGATAAAAAAGCGCAATTATCATATTGCTTTGAGAACCCTAATCTACACATAACATAATAACGTTGAAAAAGGGCAAAAAAGAAATTATATTTCTATTTAGCCATGCAAATAAACATTCATCTTTTAACAAAATATGATTTTCCCTCGGTTCAATCTATGAAAATAAATATGCTCGCTTCCAGCGAAATCATATATTTTAGTAAAGTAAAAGAAAAAGACCAAAAGAGTCATCATCCATTCCCATCCCATCCGACGGTACAAAGTTTTTGATGAAAAGAGAGACGCCCTTGCTCCTTAATCGGGTCCTATCGTTTTTTTTTTTTTATCACGACACTGCATTGATTGAGTTTATTCCCTGAAATGTCCCACACGGGAGGGACTGAATCCAATAACTTTTGCTGACGCAACGTCACGTCACTAGTCCTACCCTCGTTAACCATCTCCCTTCGCCGTGGTTACAATGAACCGAAGTGAAATTCTATTATCAACTTTCCAACCAATCAGATTACGCCAACAAGATTCGAAGTCCGATTTCTCCTGGTATTCTCGTAAATATGGCAAAACACCCGGGCTAATTAGCCATAAAACTATCTGGAGAGATAGTTAATAGTTATTTTATTCACACCTGCGTCAACGGACTCCAAACAGAAATCAAATGCAGCTGAATTTTTATTATCTTTTTTAAGTGAGTGAGTAAATTCTCATTCTCAATAATTTGTGTGTTGTGTTGTTGGCAGTATAATTGCTTATGTACTGTTCCTTTCTTCTCTCCAATCATTTCTCTGATTTCTCACATATATATATATTTTTATTTTCTTTTATTTTCTCATGGTTTCCGGCGAGAGAAAAGGAAGTAGATGAGTAGAAGAAATAAATTTCTCAGCTTCTACGGAACTATTTTTTTATTCATCTATCTTTAGTCTTTACTTATAAATTATATTATCTTGATCAAGACAAAACTTTGTTTGAATTTTGCCAATCAAAACACCTCATCATCTTTAATGAATTCTCTTTAACTACTACTATCTTTTCATTTCCTGTTCTCTCATAAAGGTACGCACTCTCTCTTTATTATCAATTTTTTTTTTTTAATTATTATTGTTATTCTGCTTGTGATCAGTTGAAGTGACTGTTAGATGAAGTAGGGCAGGATGTTCTGAATTTTACTAAAATCAAGATTCTGGAAGTGTGTTGACATGCTGTAAAGTGGCTTCTTTGTGCTAAATAAGTTGGTTTTTTTGATATGATTATGTTTTCGTTATGTTTTATGTTTTGTTGTTTGGTTTGATCATTCACGAACCAGGATGTTGACTGTTGACTTTGTAGATACTGGTACTAGTTCTGCTCTGCTTGATTTTCATGAGCTGCGTAATTTTGGTACTGCTTTTGTTTGTTTGTCGGTTTCTTAGTATTTGTTATTTTGTAGACAGTTAATTCTCTGCTTGATGTTGAGTATATGTTTGTTTGATTATTTAGAAAATATGCGTTTGTGTATACAGAGAAAGAGAAATGTGCATTTTATGTGATCATATAGAAATAGGATCAATCAAGCGAATAAAATAGTTCTGATTCACAAGTAATGACAAGGGTAGAGCTGAGTTTGCTCACCGATCAGAATATAATAATATTGTAATTTTTGATATTGAGATATTTGCAATAGGATTATGCAATGAGAAACTGTTTCAATAATTTCATAAGAATTTCTACAAAAGAAAAATCTATAATGATTGTATTGTGGCAATTGATTGAAATAAAGTTGTATCATCTAAGGATATCCATCAGGAATGTGTAATCAATTCGTCAGGACTTCTGCTATGGGCTACAAGATTGGGCCTTTTGATCATCTGTATAGTCACTTTGGTCATTTTGAGAATTAATGCATGCACTTGAACTTGATATTTCAATAAGTGTGTTGTCATTCACATTTTTGCTTAGTATAGTTGTCTTTATACTATTCCATGCATATTGACCTATATCTGAGTTCTGAATGGCTTTCTAATGGCCGTAATAAAGTTTGGTACAATAGAAAACTTGGGATTATAATAATAGTTTAATTTCCAGGTTTCTTTTGCGTACCTTTTTTTCTCAGATTGAGATTCAATGGAGCAACATTCGAAGGATACTGTATCAGGTCATTCTGGAGGTGCCTTTGCTTTCTCTCTATACATCTAACGATTGATGATAAAAAAAAATTTATCCTTATACATGTTTTTGCTTGGGGAGATCTTGAGTGGTCATTCATATTATTTTGTAGGTTCATTCAATATACCATCATTGACTATTCCTAGAAAGGCAGGAAGTGGTGTGTGGGGGATCCCAAGTGGAAGAGATGCATATCTTGCATCAAATGATGCAGGCTTGTTTTCTAGCTCTTTGCCTGTCCTTCCTCACGAGAAATGTATGTGTGAGCTCTTCTTACTAGATGTAGATCCCTACCACTTAAATGATTTTTGAGACCTTCTGCAAACATGCAGTGAACTTTCCCGATTCAGAGGATCATGTTCAACCTGTTGATGATAGCTTGCCAAATATAAACAAGGTAGATCTGGAAAATGGTGTGAAGGATCCACTTGAAGATGTTGAACCAAATGCAGTTGGAACTTTGCTTCCTGATGATGAAGATGAGCTTCTTGCTGGCATAACGGATGATTTTGATCTAAGTGGGTTACCTAGCCAATTGGAGGATTTAGAAGATTATGATCTGTTTGGCTGTGGAGGGGGGATGGAATTGGACTTCGAACCTCAAGAGAGCCTTAGGTTTGAGATATCAAAGCTTAACATATCTGATGGGATCACTGGAAATGGAATTGCTCACTATCCTATCTCTAATGGTTTGGGAACTGTGGCTGGGGAACATCCATATGGCGAGCATCCGTCAAGAACATTATTTGTTCGAAATATCAATAGCAATGTTGAGGACACTGAATTGAGGTCTCTCTTTGAGGTATTTCAAAATGTATATTGAATTTATACCAAATTTAAAGCTTAAGATTTTGACTTTGTGTAGAAATTTGTTGGAAGTGCCGAACCCTTTTTTTTCTGGGGCTTGATTGAGGAAGTTTATGGTTGTGGTTTGGCAGTTTTATTTCGAAGTCATTCTTCTACTTATTGGGGAAATTGTCTTTGAACTTTATTGGTTAGTTTAAGTGCTTCTGTTCTGCTTTTCTTGTAGCAATATGGAGATATCAGAACTTTATACACTGCATGCAAACATCGGGGTTTTGTGATGATATCTTACTATGATATTCGAGCTGCTCGGACTGCAATGCGTGCACTACAAAACAAGCCTTTAAGACGAAGAAAACTGGATATTCATTTTTCAATTCCTAAGGTTTGAATGAGGATATCTAATCATAGGATTGACTTTGGCCTGTTCAACATCTTATTCATGCATTATTTCCATTGCTAAATTCCAGGATAATCCGTCAGAAAAGGATATAAATCAGGGGACTCTTGTGGTGTTCAATTTGGATGCTTCAGTATCCAATGATGATCTTCGTCAAATTTTTGGGGCATATGGGGAGGTCAAAGAGGTATTCATTGTTATTTATTTATTTATTTTTATTACTCTTGGTTGAAGAGGCATGTGTTTCTTTCTGTGCTGATATGTTGTAAGTTCTTGTGTGTAAAATGCAGATCAGAGAAACACCACACAAGCGACACCATAAATTCATTGAGTTTTATGATGTTAGAGCTGCCGAGGCAGCCCTCAGAGCATTGAATAGGAGTGACATAGCTGGGAAACGCATAAAGCTCGAACCTAGCCGCCCTGGTGGAGCACGTCGAAAGTAAGTGTTGGTTTGGTCATTAAAGTATTGTCATTGTATCACTTCAATTTACCCTTTTTTATCATTTGATAGGAATTATTGCATGTTATCTTTCAATATAATAAGGACAAGAACAAAAATTGTGTGGGTTACATGATGGATTGATTGATAAAGTGAGTTTTGTGTTCATTTTGAAGCATATGTCTTTGGTTTCACAATCCCTCCAGAGTGCAAAAACTTTTGGGAGTGTACACTGGCTCAGAACATGGTTACTGTAGTTTTTTATATGCTTCTTGAAACACTGGTGTTCCACCTTAATTTCTGTAGTATTATTAATATATATGAAACCATTCCCAAACATCAAAACTTTTCATGTGAATCAATTATTGCTGCCATCATGAAGATTCTTAAGACCATTTTCTTTTTTAAAAATGAATCTGGAGACATGATCCTTCAGTTAAGAGTATATTTCCAATAGATTTCATGGTTATATTGGATTTATTATTAATTTTTTTTCAATGTCTCTTCACTAAGCTGTAAAATGAAATTGAATATTTAGAGGTACTTTTTATGTTTAGTTTGATGCAGCAACTAAGTCAGGAGCTGGAACAAGATGAAGCCCGAGGTTTTCGGCATCAAGTAAGCTCGCCGGTGACCAACTCTCCTCCAGGTAAAGAGCCTGGTACTCTGGTTTCCTGAGACTTCAATTATCTATATGTCTTGTTGGTTCCTTTTGGAAATGTATTTTGATTATTAGCTGATTCAGTACCACATCATGACAGGTAACTGGGCACAATTTGGTAGCCCTGTTGAACATAATCCTGTGCAAGGTTTTAGTAAGTCTCCTGGTTTGGGAATAATGAATCCTACTAATGGTAACCATTTGCCTGGGTTGGCATCTATTCTCCCACCTCATTTGTCTAACTCTGGAAAGATTGCTCCAATTGGCAAGAACCAAGGAAGGGCCAATCACACAAACCGGATATTTAGTAACACTGCACCAATGCAAGGAGCATCCTTTCAGAATTCTCAATCCTTTTCAGAACAGAAATTGAGTGCAAGTCCCAGGCCTATATCGCCTTTTGGTGAATCAAATCCAAATTCTTCTGGTGTTGGAACTTTGTCTGGTCCTCAGTTTTTATGGGGAAGTCCCACTACTTACTCTGAGCATTCCATCTCTTCTGCTTGGCCGACATCACCAGTGGGGCACTCATTTTCATCTAGTGGACAGGGACAGGGCTTTCCATACAGTCGGCATGGATCATTCATTGGCTCACATCGTCACCATCATGTAGGATCTGCTCCTTCTGGTGTGACCCTTGATAGACATTTTGGCTTTTTCCCAGAGTCACCGGATACATCCTTTGTGAACCCAATTACATTTGGGGGTATGGGTGTAAATCACAATAATGGAGGTTATGTAATGAAAATTGGGAGTCATGTTGGTGGCCTTGCTGGAAATGTGGCTGAAAATGGTTCAACTAGTATTCGAATGATGTCATTACCAAGGCATGGTCCTATGTTCCTTGGAAATGGTTCTTATGCAGGACCTGCAACAGCAACTAATGAGGGATTGAATGAACGTGGTCGGAGTAGGCGAGTTGACGGTAGTGCAAGTCAGATTGATAGCAAGAGGCAGTATCAACTTGATTTGGACAAAATCATTAGTGGGGAAGATACTAGAACTACTCTAATGATTAAAAACATCCCTAATAAGTAAGAAAAATGAATATCCTTATCACATCATTGGGATGCTTATAATTCTTATTAAGATGGCTAATTGCTTGATTATTTCATGTGGTTTCCTTTTAGGTATACTTCAAAGATGTTGCTGGCTGCCATTGATGAGAATCACTGTGGTACTTATGATTTTCTCTATTTGCCAATTGATTTTAAGGTACTTCAAATTTGAGGAATTTCTAAAATTTTATTATCTTCTTCAAACTGAAGTTCTACTGATGGTTAAAAGCTTTTTTTTTTTTTTAAATTTTGCAGAATAAGTGCAATGTGGGTTATGCCTTCATCAATATGATTTCTCCTACACACATCATATCCTTCTATGAGGTTCAATATCTGGTCCCCTTATTATTGTTTCAAACATTTGTCTGATCAGTAATTCATGTGTTATATTATAAATCATCTAATCAATGGAAATCTGAGTAAGTTGGTTTTGTATTCTTAATGGGCATTTTAATGGATTATTCAGTATATGAGTTTTTGTTCTATAAGAAAAGATTATTGGTATCAAACAATTATTTCCGACTGCCTTGCCACAAATTTATACTCTATATATTGCCAAATTAAACCTTGGGACTTCTTCAAGTCAACTCTATGGAAATCTTGCACAGGCGTTTGATGGGAAGAAATGGGAGAAGTTCAACAGTGAGAAAGTTGCATCACTGGCATATGCCCGAATCCAGGGCAAGGCTGCGCTTGTGACACACTTCCAAAATTCAAGCCTAATGAATGAAGACAAACGATGCAGGCCAATTCTCTTCCACTCAGAGGGTGAAGAGACAGTTGATCAGGTAGAAATTTTATGTTCTCCTTTGTTTTGTGCTTAGTATTTTGCTCCATGAGTTGAATTTTTTTTTCGTATTACTTTATTGGTGCCGTTTCTCCAATATAAGTATTCAAAAATCTGTGCTAGATTGTTTGATTATTAGCTTCCATATTTGTTTACTTGATGTTAAATTTTTGCATTGAAAATTTGTTCTTTGATGCAAAAATACAGTCCAACGAGAGGACTCAAGGACAAAAAGGAAAGTTGAGAGAGAGAGAGTGTGTGCCATATCATGGAAAAAAGGGAGGTGGATGGACAGAGAGTGTGTGTGCTGGTCCTGAATACAAGAAAAAAAAAAAAAAAGTGGATAGGAAGAGAGGGAGAGATCTGGTCCCTATATGGGGACAAAAAGGAAAGTGGAGAGAGAGATGGAGATGTGTAGAGTTATTTCATAGGAAGCATTTGTCGTCTGCTTTCAATTTAATTGATTTCTAGCCTTTTTATAGTCTAAGTTAGAGACTTCCTAGTTAGGTCCGAATTCCTCTTTATTGGTTAGCCAGGTCACTGTGTGTGTATGCATGTCTGTGTACAAAATGGGCAAATCCACTTATAATAATATTAATTTGAAACAGAAAAGAAATAATCATGGAAAAATGTCAAATTCCACTTTAGTAATTAGCCAGACCTTTAATATCTTTTGTTAAAAGAAAATTTAACATGAACAAGATGAGAATATTGGTGTGGTTCAATACACATTCACTTGTACATAAATCATAATAGAGGGATTAAATACGAAGTGGCTTGAATTCCACTCGAGTTTTGCCTGAGCATATGAAAATTCCCTTATTATGTAGTTAATCCAAATGTGGACTCATTTCACAGTGTATATGAACTTATTATGGTGCATGCAAAATTAACAAGAAGTTGTGATTTTCCTCCTGAAGTTGTGTTCTAGACACCATTAAGGTCAATGCTGACTCTCTCTGGATCCTCCAGGAACCCTTCCTTTCTGGCAATTTGAATATCTTTATTCGTCAACCAGATGGGTCTTATTCTGGCGATTCCTTGGAAAGCTTAAAGGGTAATCTGGATGAGAATCCAGAGAAGATTTAACAGATTATTGGAATATTCTTTCTCTGGGCCAAAAGAAAGTGGCTTGGAGTGCTGACTGTTTCATTAGCAATTAAGTGTACAAAGTTGGAAGAGAAACCAAGAAACAAGTGTATATTCTGGTTGGCATTGTGTGCAGTGTCCGCACTTCAGTCATGGGCGCTCTATACTTCGCTAAAAGGTAGAGAGCATTTTGTTAATATTTAGATCAACAAATTGTTATTGAACCAGCAGAGGTGGAAGCATATTGCTGGGAATTGAAATAGTTGCTCACTGATTTGTGGCTGATTACTCTTCTGAGGTTTAGGTTTTCTTTTCTACTGGATCAGTTTGAGTCCATTTGCAAATATGATCACGTGTTTATATCAGTAAATGTGTAGGGGAAAGTGGTGTTTACGAAGTTGTATAGGACAAAAAGACACCGCACTCTGTTTATTATGTACCTAAGAAAACGTGTATTCGGCCAGATAAAAGGCTTGAACAGATACTCCCTGGACTTTTTTATCACTAGCACATATATCGCTCACCTTTTTATGGAAAACACTTCTAGTTAAGTGTACTAATCAGGGCTTTTTCTTTCTTTTTTGATTAAATTGGGTGTTCTAGATAACAACTGAAAAGATCACGGTGGGGGGCTGCTTATTACAAGAGGATTCCTTCAAAGTCAATCTGATTGAATGTATGGTAAAGTTTGTGGAATGACCAACCCAACTTGCAAAGAGTTGATCGGGTTTTCTCTCTTTTTTAGTATTAATTAGAGACCAAGTGTCAAGAAGCAGCTAATTGTTATTTAATTTGTGTCTTCTGCTTGAAGCATGAAAATGACTCATAAAATTACAATCACCCCCATAAAATACACTATGACCAGACGAGACCACCTGCTCCCACGAAGATCAGAAGTTGATTCCATGCCATCAAGCATAACGTTCAAATTTGTAGAGCATCAGCAATTGATCCAGCAAGACTCAGAACTTGGAAAGGAGCCTTATTTGCTATGGCTTTGACAGTGTTTGGACAGGAATCTGTGATCCAAAAGTATGAGAATGCATTCTCTGGCTTGTCTGAAAGCAAAATCAAATAAGATTATATAAATTTTAAAAAAAGAGATGATATAGATAAAGATCATGAGGTAATTACCATTATTCTTGCAAGTAAATCGCTCCCAAGAGGCGTTTGGAAACACACCATGTGTGACATAGGCGCTCACCTTTGCTGCCCCTTGAGCCGCCAATACTTTCTAATATAACAAAGAGCAAATAATAAGAGACATAATTGATAGCACATAACATGGCTCCCTTGCATCACAGGCCAATCACCTTGAACATTAAATGAAGCTTATTCTTTTCAAAATCTTGATCAAAAACTGAATTGTATCTTCCGACTCCATAGGTTACATGATCAAAATCTTATTAATAATTGAAAGCACATAAAATCAATTTACATGATGATATTACATAATTATTCTACTGATGCAAAAATTGATAACAAAAGATCTGGGAGTTATTAGTAACATAAATAATTCAGATTTCAGCACTTACGAAATTAGGTGATGAAGTTAGTATACCAAACAAAAGAGAAGTTTATAATTATATTGGGCTAAGAAAAATGAAAAGTTTGGATTTGGCATGTTGTATGAGACCTATTACTAAGAAGAAGCCTAAGTTGCCATCTAGGAATTGCATGAGGATTGACACTTCATGTAAATTTTAAAAGCTTTTCTGGAGTCATAATGAAAATTACTTTTTAACTCTGAAATGCAAGATTCAATACGTAGTTTATTACATGGGAATAACTACCTGGCACTCAATAAGAGTTCCTCCAGATTGCACTAAATCATCTACAATGACCACATGGAAACCAGCAGGATTCCCCTCCTTGATTCGAACAATCCTCTTATCCCCTTCACGAACCTTTGCACACACCACCTGCAACCAAACAAGGTCAAATATTCCAGATAACACAAGACATGGAGGATGAGTATATTCAAATTCATTCAAGAACAGTCTAAACCAACCATGGGAAAATGATCCAGCTGCTTGTGGAATCGTTTCCAAGCTCCATCATCCGGAAATGCAATAACAATCTGAATTACATTGAAGAAATATTACATCTATCTCAAGTAAAACTGCCAGTGCAATACAAAACCTTGACAGAAATCTATAAACAATAAATAAAAAAAGATATAACAATGAAATGGTAACAAGACAGGTAGCTACAACACTATCAACATGAACAGCATATTTTACAAAGAGAGTCAGCAGTAGGTATTGTGTGCTCAAATATACTCACATTTTTGGCATCAGGTAGCTGGTGAAGGCGTTGCTTTAGTAGAGGAATTCCTGTCTCAAACAGTGGCAAGACATGGTCCCCGAAATAAAACCTTTCCTGCATAAGGAAAACTAAGACAAAGAATCAAGCCTTCTTACAAAAGTTAAAAATTTGGAGAGTAATTAAGAAAGAAAGTCATCGATGAATTTTGGCATGCTTTGCAGCCTTCCATGTCATTAAAAGTTGACAGACGTCTCAACAACCAGTAATAGTAATGGGTATATTGAACAATATATCATGCACACACATTTCTAAAAATGAAGTAAGACAATTCTATATTGATTAGATAAAACGAGAACATAATTATAGTGATAAGGCCGGGAGATTTACTTGCTTCACCTAACCTAAACCTTTAAACCAATAAATTCAAAACATAAGAAGGCACTATCACCATGAAAGCAGTAATTAATTTCATTGCTTTCATTGAAAGATTTACTAACCTGCAAAGCATGTATATCATATATTACTAAACTAGTAGGGCCACCCCTTGAAATGGGAATATTAGATAATATCCTAGCCATGGTAAATGCAGTTGCCACATCTCCTTCTTCCTCCATTCGCTCAAAGGAGCCAGTTGGGAAGAAAGGCAACACCAATGTAAAGGAAGCAACAAACAGCCGTGGAAGTGCATATATGACAGATATCTGTTCAAAGACAACTCCTGGAGAGCTGAAAGAAGCAAGAAAGGCGACATGTTGACCTCGGATATCATGTGCACTATTTATATATAGGTTCGGCCATCCATCAGCAAAGTTCCTGATACAGGCACAAGCAGAGTTTTATGAATTCTTCCTCAATTACTATAACACTCCTCAACAACACAATTTGACAATGTATTTTAGAACACAAGCCAAATCAAATTGCAATTGCCCTTTAACTCAAAATATACTTGCATATCATCAACAAATAAACCACCGAAATTGTGTTTGAATAGGAATTTTCTAACCCCGAAGGGAATTCAAAAGATCATAAACTCAGGAACAAGATTATCAAAGTTTTCATTTGGGATACTTACTCAATAATCCAGAAATTTGGTTATAGAATTACGGAGAATTATATGGTAATATTATTATTATGGAATTCAAAAACAATTGTAATTCTTGCATGAACATTTACCATAAAATTTCACAGAGATTATGGAAATTTTTATAGAGAAAGATTTAACCAAAAAAAAACCTGAGTGTTCTGTTGGGGGAATGCTCAAGTGAAACACAAGAGTAAGAAGTTAAACATTTCATTCATGGAAACTGCAATACATTAAATGGAACATAACACTAAAAACAGTAAAAAGAGTTTTGCAATTGGTCTCTTCTATGGGTCTAGGATAAATCACATTAAGTAGCGATAATTCTAACCCAAACAAAGGAATACGTTTATTGAATTAAGAAAGAAACTGAAAAAAAAAAAAAAGAACGAGCATAAACCCTCGTATAACTTTTGTTACAGAAACTAATAGTTGCAGGCTTGGAGAAGGCAAATTTTAATCCTTTTTCTAGAAGGACAATATAATTTGTTCTAAATTACCCACTTTTAATTGTTAGCACTTCATATTTACTTCCTCAGAAAAATTCAAAATGCCATTTTTCCTTCCTTTCTGCGTTCTATTCACCATAAACTAAACAACACGAATAAAAAATTACAATAGTGAAAAACACCGTGCAACACTTACTCATGGAAGTGAAACAACATAAAAGCAATACAAAGTTACAGAAAGAGAGAAAGAGCTAGTATTGGAACCTCCAGTTGATGGACTGAAGGGTAATATTATCAGAGCGATCGGCTATTTGGCGGGCAAGTTCTTCGCATTCGACGCAATAAAAGAGATGAACTTGCTTCCTGGGCAAGAGTGGCTGCATTTCTCCGTTTTCCCCCATTGTTAGCTTTTTGGTCCGAAGCAAAAAGGATGGTTTTGGTGAAGGAGTGTAATTCTAGTTATATTGATGAGAAAACTTTTTAGGGTAATTTTTTCATGCTTTAAGTTTAAAAAGTTGAATTTTCAACCCCCCCCAATTCCATTAAGGTAAACAGTATATCCCGAAGGACAAAAATATCAAATTCTCTCAAAACCCTTACATGTAACACTTCCCTCATTTTAACAAAGTAGTCATTTGGCCGTTCTTTTACAAACTTGACTGGTACAAAGTGTCTTCTTTGACTAGTGGATAGTTTTGGGTGTCGTCTATAATCAAATAAGGGAATTTCATCTTTCTGCTAATGGTTCAGTTTTAAAATATTTTTCCCTATTTGGTAACATAAATCATATTTTTTTTTCCGTATAAAATCAAATTCTGATTAGAAATATCTACTATGATAAAGGTAAAATAGTAAATTTAACATCTAAAGTTTTAATAAAAAATAAAAAATAATTTTATTAACATATACCGATATTCTAAACATTATAGTTTAATTATTTTATAAGTTTAAAAACTTATAGTTCAATTTTTAAACCTCTAATTATCACTTTGATTATAATTTTATTACTGTTATTAATCAAGTCATATTATATAGAGAAGTTGAAGATGATGAGGGCTTCATACAATTAGCAAATGTTGAGAACGAGTGTGATACAATTTGTGAATGTTAAAATTAAATTGAACATTATACAATTAACGAATATCAAGATCAAACGTAATACAACTGATAGATGTCAAGATTGGACGCGATACAACATTATACCATTTTGTGGACACTAAGATCAAATCAATAAATATATTAACAAAAAAATAAAATACGACGTAAATGATAGATAGAGCTATATCGTGAAGGAAGATTGTGAGAATGGTATCTTCATTTTTTTTTTTTTTAATTGATGATGAGGGAGTAGACAACAAAAAAAAATGCGAGAGGTTGAAAACGAGTGTAAAAGTCGAATCAATGTTAGAAATGAGTCGCTACAAGTAAAATTAAAGCCTAAGGTTTGATGAGTAATAATAAACGAAGATAGTGAGGGCAACAAAAATAAGAAGAGAACCATAATACAAATTTGATATTTTTTAAAGTCAGAAATCACATGGAAACCAAACTTTCTAATTCCATGTCAAAGTTTTATTTCCAATAATAGACTTTGATTTTGAGTGGTAGAAGACCGGAAAAATGCTTTTGGACCCGCCTTGCTAGACACTGCAGGCGTGTCCCATACACTACGAACTTATCTCTATGGAATCTTCAACAATATTATTTTCAAAAATAAAAACAATTATTTATACATGAAATCCACTAATTTGGGTGCCACCAATAGAGATGCCGGATGCCCAAGTTCCTTGTCAACCATCTAAAACCAACTTTTATTGTGGACTCCAGTATTTCTTGTGGCGGTGAGACCATTAGCAAAGATAAAATGATGCTTTTTCAAGTAAAGAATTTCGTTATAATAAAGTCAAGCGGATCGTCTTTTCCTCATCATGCCTGTCCAATTTTCATTATCATACATGATGCTTTAATTAAAGAGTCCTTTCCTAAGTGCCCTGCATTGTTTTCTTTCTTATACGCACAAACCAGCATCGTTGTGATTTGCAGTGTCAGTGGCCCAACCATTTTTATTCTTAAAAATTATGTGTCTTCTTAGTCTCTCTCTTTTCTTCCCAATTATTTAAAGATGTGCTAAATAAATTTTACATTTTTCTACGTATTTTTAGACTGTAGATCCAAGCTTATGCAGAAATTTGTATAAACGAGAAATACAGAAAATAATACAGCTTTTTATCGACATTCTTCATGCAGTTATCAACCAAGGCACGTATATAGAACAAAAATGAAACGTTCTTAGGCCTAACACAATATTGTAATCATATCAGAAACTCATAACACATAACATCATCACTAAGTTCTGTATTCTTCCTCAACACCACACCTTCAATCATATTCATCAAGATTCTTCTGTTTGCAGCCCCTGATTATTCTACTATAGTATTCATCCATTCAATTCTAACCTCTTTTAGCAAGATAACTCTCTACTCTAATATGACAACATATAAGAAATAATATTATCAAAATCATGAGACATGTTCTCTTAAATAATATATTATTATAATGGTTGTTACCATTATATATCATTTAATATACAATTTTACGTCTGTTATAAAATTTTTAACGCAACTTATTAACCATCTTATCAACACGATATATTGATGAAAAACGTGCAAATTTTATCCATAATCGTTCATTAGACTAATTTTTATGATCTCTTCGACACTTGGCCAAATTTCAATGCATATTCAAGTGTTAACCATATGAAATGATTAAATTAATCTTAAAATGTACATCTACATGTTATAGACATTTAGGTTATGTGAATCGTCATGATTAGTATATAGTGCAATCATATAAGACATTAAATCCTTGATATAAATGTTATCATCATAGTGTGAGCCTAACTTGAGCCTCTACATATTATCCTTTATGTAGAAATATAAAAATTTAAATTTCAAAATCTTATTCATATTTCATAATTTAGGACAATTGTTATATGATAAAACTCCTATTTGACATAAATCATAGACAAAACTAAACATGTCAGAGAAGTTAAATCGATCTATGACTCTATCTAAAATCTCTTTTTTTAACATATAATTTACAAGTGACACAATCAGTCAATTGTGAGTCGTGTCAAGCTCGTGGGTTAAAAAAGTTGTGTTAGGGCCTTAAAAATTGGCTCGCAAGCCAACATAGCCCCATACGATATTGTAAGAAAAAAAATTAAAAAATTAAATAATAAGTCCAAACATTTATTTGAAAAAAACATTAAAAAATTACAATATGATGAGGAAAAAAATGTATTTATTTATAATAAATGTATTGAGTTGTTATAATCAATTTTACTTATATGAAAGTGTTAAAAACTTAAGATTTGATAGAAAGTTGAGTATATATTTATTGTAGACGAATAAAATTATTGGAGTGTATTTTTTAAATTTAAGACTCTTACATTTTACATAGAAAAATACACTTTATATTTTAAATTTAGGACTCTTATATTTCACATAGAAAATATGCTTCATATTAAGTGTAAGAGTTATCTTTCTATAAGAACATGAGAGTATTACATTTGAAAAATACACCTTAGCAACTTTCTTTACCTACTATAAATAAATACTCAAGTTTTAATTAAATTTATAATTTTTAATTATTTCACATAAATGAGATTGATTTTAATTATTTACTTTACTTAATATAAATAATGTTATTTTCTTTCTAATCTTAATTCATTTTCTATTATGTTTTCTTATATTAAAAACATAATTTTTAAAAAATTAAATTAATAGGCTAACTTGCAAGGGCTTGCAAGAACCTTAGGCCTTGTTCTTCGATCAAGTTGTCACAGCTCGCCAATTAGAGAGCCTAGGCATGACCCAACATAAAGACACGATGGGCTACACTAATGTTAGCCCAACACGACCCATTGTCGTGTTCAAACACAACACTTATAATGTAACCTAACGATAAACTATTCAATCAATAACCAAGTATGTTATCAACAAGTAAATTAAGCCAAAAAAGGAATAAAAGTTTTCTCATTCGGAGACAATGAGAAAACCTTTTGGGTAGTTTAACTTTTCAACATCTATAAGATTATCTTTTTATTTCATCTAATGTCTACAAGAAAAAAACTTGTCTCCTATCAAATTGGGATTGTGTAATCAAAGTAATTATTTTAATTTTGTACACTTAGAATAAGAATACATATATAGATTTACAACCGTATTAGGAATACTCTAATATTGTTAGAATTATATTCAAATTGAATACATTTAGATTCATTTTTAAGTTTAGTTTGAATAAGTTTGAAACGAACTATTTGAACTTGAATTATGATTTTGAAAATTTGTAAGTATGATCTAAATATGAATTGTACGAATTAAATACAAACACAAACCTGAACTTAAATTAAAAATTTTTAATCATATTTTATTAATTATAATTTTTAATAAAATATAAATACGAACTATATAAATCGAATGTGAACACGAATACGAATACGAATACAAATACGAATCAAACTCTTGAATCTGAATCCAAATTTGAACGTCATTAGAAAAAAAAATAGGTGAATATGAACCAAATCTATAACGAATGAATAAAACACAAACAAATAGATGTTTGTGTTTGGTTCAGCTCAAATCCAACCCTAGATATTATATCCATATATAACTCTATCTTTTCGTCTTATAATTATAAATGATTAAACAAAAGAAAAAAACAAGAAGAAAAAATAACCATTCTTGTATTGTCTTGTTGATACTTTATTGAAATTATTTATTGAGATATAAATAATATAATCGTAGATATCGAGTTAGTTTGGTTTCGAATTTTGATTTGACTCAAAATCGTTTAGTTTAAATTTAAATCGAGTTTAAGTTAGAGAATTTGATTTGTTTTTAAAACTAAACTGAATTTGAGTTCGAGAGAGTTTAACTTGATCTAATTCATAAGTTAGGTGAATGGTTCGATTCAGTTCGAACTTGAATCACAACTTGATTTGAATTATATCAATTAATTATTAAAATAATATTATTTTACTCACTATTAGATAAAACTACATCATTTTATCAATGAATTAATAATTCAAACTACAAATTTTAGTTATTAATTCAAATTATGATTTGAGCTGAAATCTAATCGAATTTGAGATGAATTATTTTCATTCAAATTAAATTTGAATCACTTTAATTTTAATTCGATAAATTCAAATCAAATTTAAATAAAAAATATTTAAATTCGATTAAATTTAAATCCATTTCTGTTTGCAAAACAGTACTTAAGTTCAGAACATTTTTTAATCGTCATGGTTAGTGTACCATGGAACCTCGTTCATCCTCTTGCTAATCTTTTCTTACAATTAAAATAAGATAATTTATTAGCCAAATACCTAATTCCCACCAGCTTTTCTTGTTTATCAAGTACTCCATTATATTTTGAAAAAACTAAAATACTCCCTATAAAATAAACAATATTAATATTAAAATAAAATTTTATACAAAATTATATTAAAATAATAAAAAATTAATAATTTAATAATAATTTAAAAAATAAAATAAAAAATTTTAAAAAGTAGTCATTACTTGTGACAGTGTCACTGACAGTGGTGATCACCGTTAACATAACCTAGTGGTAAAAAATGACAATCTGATTCTATTGACGATCAGATCTAACAGTCTCGATGACGAAAATTATTAGATCTGACTGTAAAAAATCTAGTAAAGATAACAAGATCTAACCGCTTCTGTCACCGAAGAAGGTTGAAAATGGTTGACATGTTTGACCCCAACTGTTTCCGACCATTTTATATGGTAGATCTATCTATCAATATAACTAAATGACCGTTTTTTATTATCTGGTTATGTTAATAGCGACCATCATCGTCAATGACGCTATCAATGATAATGACTATTTTTTAAAATTTTTATTTTATTTTTTATTATTATTGTATTATTTTTATAAATTATTTTTATAATTTTTATTCATAAAGGTAAAATTTATCTCTCTAATTTTGATCAAGGTGAATAAGTAGTTTTTAAAAACCTCATGGTGATACTTTTCATTTAAGGAAACCTTTGATGGGCATAGATGGTTTGGGCTAATTTAATCATACAATTAATGTCCCACGCAGACAATATGCACAATAATTAACATTCATATCATATGATTGAAATATTCCCCAACCCGTTAACGGGCTTTGCATGATCTGACTCTAACTGCCAAGATTATTCAACATAATCACAAAGATTATATAGTAACCTTATTAATTACTGTGGAAGCATTTTAATTAGGTTGTATTCTTTGGTTAAGGTAGAATAATGGCCTTAATTAGAAATTAACGGCAAATATTAGCAGATAATGATGATTAATGAGAGGTCAAAGAGATTAAAAGTCAATCGTCCAAGTCGTTGTAATTTATTAATGAAATTTGACCCGTAGCAATTTTAAAGTTTTAAGAAAAGTCAATCAATCAGATTGTATGGGTTATCTAACTTCGCTTCTTATCGCCCTTTTTTATTGTTCTAAACGAATTGAAAATTGAAACCCCATTAATAAGAGGTCGAGAAATGTTCTTCTCCAGCCTGTTGGCATCCTAAAAATTATTCACACATTCCAATATAAAATGAATATTGTTGGGTGAGAAAAGGAGGCTAAAATTTTTCAAACCAAGGCCAAGAACTTATGAAGTCGGTCACCAACATTTTAACCTAACTATTGTGTCTGTAGCTTTCTGAGAGAGGAAAGAAAAAAACAGTAGAAGCATGTGCATGTTCATGCTATGTTATTGAAAATGATAATAAAAGTGAGTAACCAAAGGAAGACAAAATTTTACGGTGCAATTAATGCAAGCGGTGTGGCTAACCAAATGAACTGGTCAACTTCACGCAAAACCCTTTAATGGCAACTATAAATATTTTCTGCTTCCCTTCGTCTTCTTCACAAGCTGTGAACCGTCTCCTTTTATTCCTCCACTCTCTCTCTATTATCTTCAGACTATCATCTTCTTTTCTGTTGTTAAAACATCATTCAGATAGGAAGAAAGAGATAGAAAGCCATGATGTTCCCCTTATCAGTTATTCTAATGCTAGCAGACTGGCTGTTCTACCGGCTTCTGGCCAACTCATGTTGCAAGGTTGCAAGAAAAATGAGAAGCTATGGGTTCCTTTTGAGGAACCTATCTTCAAAGTCAGCCTCCCAGCAGCAATCTCCTTCGTTTCCTAGTGTGACCAAGTGTGATTTAGAAAATAGAGCTTTTGATACATTGGTTTGCGACATGAACGGAGTCTTGTTACGATCCCAATCTTTTTTTCCTTATTTCATGCTAGTTGCTTTTGAAGGCGGTAGCATCTTTAGAGCATTTTTGTTGCTTTTATCAAGTATTTTCTTGTGGGTTCTTGACCATGAGCTCCAATTAAGGATTATGATTTTCATTTCCTTTTGTGGTCTAAAAGTAAAATATATTGAAAATCTTAGTAGGGCTGTTTTGCCTAAGTTTTACCTTGAGAACCTCAATGTTCAAGCTTATGAGGTTTTGGCTTCAGCCGGAAGTAGAGTTGTCTTTACAAGTGTACCTAGAGTTATGGTAGAGGAATTTCTTAAAGATTATTTGAGAGTTGATGGTGTTATTGGGACTGAGTTGCACTCTGTTGGGGATTACTTTACCGGTTTGGTATCTGAGTCTGGTTTGCTTGTAAAGCACAGAGCTCTTAAAGAGTATTTCGGAGATAAAAAACCTGAAATCGGTCTTGGAAGTTCAAATCTCCGTGACCATCATTTCATCTCTCTTTGCAAGGTATTATTTGAACTAAACTATTTCCCAAATTTCGTCTATCGTACTTCTATTATTCAGAAGAACAAAAGATGACTTGGGGAAGTTTTCTTAATGTCTCATAAAATTATAAGTTTTTTTCTATTTCGGGTAAAGTTACACCTAACTCTTGAATTAAACAGCCATACCTTCGCCTCAATCCTCTCGCCCTTTTTTTTTTTTCGAAGTTTGGGCAATCATTACTGTATGTCTAGATCATTTTCACAAGCAAGATTCAAAACGACTAAACCCTTCTGTTTCTTTTAATATTTTTGGTACATTGTATATTTAAGGTAAATAATTCTGCAAAAATATGCGAATTTATGTAATTAAGACAGGGTTTCTTGCCCTGCACTCTCAAATGATTCTGTATTATTGATGTTTATCTAACAATGTATTTGTTACTTGTATGTGATTGGCGCAGGAAGCTTATGTGGTGAACAAGGAAGACAACAAGAACAGTGCCTCTTCAGCAATGCCAAAGAACAAGTACCCAAAGCCTCTGATATTCCATGATGGAAGGCTAGCATTCTTGCCCACTCCATTCGCAACTCTTTCTATGTTTATGTGGCTTCCACTTGGAATAGTTCTAGCCATCTTTAGAATCTTTGTGGGTATTGTCTTTCCTTATAAGTTAGCAATCTTGCTGGGCACCTTGAGCGGTGTTAGAATCACGGTCAAAGGATTCAATTCTTCATCAAATGTGGTCAAGAGAAACGGAGTCCTATATGTTTGCACGCATAGGACCCTTTTGGATCCGGTTTTCCTTAGCACAACTTTAAGTAAGCCTTTGACCGCTGTTACATATAGTCTAAGCAGGATGTCTGAAATTATAGCCCCGCTTAGAACGGTGAGGTTAACGAGAGAGAGGAAAAAGGACGGGCAAACCATGCAGAGATTGCTTAAGGAGGGTGATTTGGTGGTGTGCCCTGAAGGAACCACATGCAGAGAGCCTTATTTGTTAAGGTTTAGCTCATTGTTCGCAGAACTAACTGATGAGATTGTCCCTGTAGCGATGAACACAAATGTAAGCATGTTCTATGGTACAACTGCTAGCGGATTGAAATGCTTGGATCCCATTTTCTTCTTTATGAACCCTAGACCAAGCTATTACATTCATATTCTTGGGAAGGTGCCCAAGGAGCTCACTTGTTCTGGAGGGAAATCTAGTTACGAAGTGGCAAATTATATTCAAAGGCAACTGGCTGATGCTTTAGGATTCGAGTGCACTACACTTACAAGGAAGGACAAGTACTTGATGCTAGCAGGGAATGAAGGCTTTGTCAATGACAAGAGAAGGGGATTCTAGCTAGTTAAAATAATAATGAAATTGTTAACTATATTTCAATTCTTTTCTTGTTCTTGTTTCCCTCAACCATATTTTTTTTTAACCTATTTGTGGTCATTATAATTAATTTTTGTTAGATCTTCTAGCTTGTACTTGTGAGATTATTATCTATATGATATATATTATCAAATTCCATCCGTTATAAACAGCCTAATATAACTAAATGAAATAATTGTTTTATCGCGAAAGATATATTCCTTTGTGGTTACAGTAAACTTGTTGATCCAGCCACCTTCAGTATAGGGTACATTTAGGGGAGTGGGAAGGAATAAAATTTGGGATATGCTAGTCTAGTTGTATCTTTCAGATGGAAAATATATCGTTTTGTCAAAGTTCACGAACTGCATATACCTCAATATATATTATATTATATGTACCTTTCCAAATTCATAGAGATGCGTGCATGTAGTGAATCCCTAATGCAATGGTCCCTGCACGTGCAATGAATGGTGCCATTAATGCAACCGTCTACTGATGTTGAAAACAACCCACACACCCACTGGTTTAACTGATGGATGGTATGCTTGCTAGCTAGCTAGCTTTTACAGCATTTCTTTTCTTGGCAACAGTAGATGATTGTCTCGCCACTGTATATGCATGCAATCTAAGACTGCAATTTTTTTTTAATCTATAGACAGATGCTCGTTATACCTCCAACTAGAAGAAGTTTCTTTACGCTAAAATGCAGCATGGGGTGAAAATTACACGTTATACCATTCCTTGGTTTTGTCTTACCTGTTGGTTTCTCCTACACAAGAATACCTATCGACCATTTGAATGGGTGACAGTTTGGTATTTGGACCGACGGATAAACATCTTTGGTTTAGAGAATACAAATTTTCAATTAATATTTCTTTTATATCATTTATCTGTAATAGAATTAGATCTTGATTGTTATTTTATACGTAATAGGAATTGAATAAAAAGTTAGTATATGAATTTAAATTTTGAATATAATTGCTAAGATTGCAAGCATCCTCTCTCATCTTTTATGTATAAAAATATTGTTGAGAGGGACGAAGAAGCATGAATAAGCTTAAAAAATTAGATATTGGATATTTACAAAATAAGCTTCATCGCAAATTAAGTGAGAAGGTTCTCACAAAAATCAAATAATTCTCCTAAGAACTCATATTTGTCCACAAAAAAAGTGATGTTAAGACCTTTATACATACGTGACAACAGTAAATTGAGTTGCAAAGAAAAATATTTAAAATCATAATTTTATAATTGTATAAAGTTACAATTACGAGATACAACATACTCATGCAAGAGTGAAAAACGACTACAAGTGCTAGCACTCAATCTGTTATTTCTCAGTTAAAACAAAAAACGGAGAACAAGCTTCATTGTCAAGATCGTGAACTTGTGCATTAATAACTGTCAATGTGAGATATGGAGAAACATATAGCTTTCTAGTTATCAGCCATGCTTATTCCTAATATACCACCTTAATATGGAGTTGGCTTTTTGCTACAATTTATGTGCATAGCTTTTTTCCATCAAAGTGATTTCCAGGTCAGGAAATTGAAGCCAAGCAAGAAACAATATGAGAATCTTAACTCTGATCTCCTTTATGCTTACTATGACCATGAAGGAGATTGCTTAGGAGAGAGAGCCAACGATTCCTTCCGACAATATTGATAAGAGATTTGCACAAACTAGGTCAGGTAGTCGGGATAGCAGGGGCAAAAGGAGCTTCCAATCCAGATATCACAAAAATAATTGGAAATCCAGGAAGCCGAGGAGAGATGAGTGCCCTAGACGCTAGTGGTTTGGGAAGAGACATCCAAGGGAGTCCATGATGGGCAAGAAGAAATGTTTCTAGTGCAAACAACCGAATTATTATGCTAGAAAGTGTGCAACTACACCAGTCACATCCCCAACAAAGCATACAATTGAGGAAGGACAAACAAGAGTTTATAATGTAGCTTAGACACAGATGGAGGCCAACATATTAGTTGTGATGGGTCAATTATTATTTCACACCTTTATATGCTTTGATTGACTTTAGTGTTATACATAGTTTTATAGCTTGTGCTATTGTGGAAAGATTATGGTCGGTACCCACATAAGTTAGTCAATTTGTGATAAAGTTGCCTGATGAGGACTGAGTAGTGAGTAATCAAATGTTGCTAGGTGAGAAAAGGACCATGATGTTGGGTAGTGTCCTAAAGGTAATCGATATATATTGTAATTTTTTAATTATTTATTCAACTATTAATAAAATTGGTGTTCTATCAATTATTCATACGTATGTTTTATATTTGTATAATCAATATGTCTTTAAAATAGTAGAACTATGACGAGGAGATCGATTGATTAATTATAAGAATTTTATATATACATAAAATAATCATTTTAAAAATGTTTGTAATTCTAACGTTATATTGACCAAAGACACAAGTTATAAAAATAAGATTATCATAATGCTAAACTATCTCATTGAAAGGTGGCGACAATTTTTATATGTCAAAGTATTTTTTTGACAGTTTATTATAATTTATAGGTGTATGTTATTTACATGTGTTCATCATACACATCTAATAAACTGATTCATATGATTGTATTTGAGCTCTTAAAAGCACTTAAGATATAGAAGTAGTTGCCACTAGATCGATTGACCTTCATTTTACCGTCAATATTGCTCCACACACATTGATTGTTGTTCCTGAGTAGCAATGTCACATTCAGCCTCATAATTTGCACACTTCAAATCTAGGACCACTACTAGATTGAACAACCCCTTATTATGACACTATTCTCACAAATTTGATTAAAGGTGGAGGACCAAGCCCTAGACGCTATTGTACGCACGTCGTCCATGTGGAGCACCATCAATATTTTTAAAACACCAACCACCAAATTCTTTTGATTCAATTCCCACTTTTGCTATGTTGAAGTTTTCCCTGTGCCATTTTTCTCTAATTCCCCACCACAGTGTGATTTGATGCAATTTCCCTACCTTCATACCTTAAATTTGGTTTAACATAGTAAGATAATTTAGTAAAACAATAGCTATGTATTCTTTTATTACTATTAATCAAATATAATAATTATTTTTATATATCAACTTAAGAAAAAAGATATATTAATTTATATTGAATAATCTTTAAAGTAATATATTTTGATGGTAAATAAACTAAATGCATTTTAATAGTAAATCAACATAATCACATCGTATAATTTTTCTAGAAACTAATTCCCTAATTTGATGTTGAGATTGATTTTAATATTGAATGTAATAATATTTTTCACTAAATTTTATGTTATAGATACGAATGAGAGTTATAAATTGTTTGGGTTTAAAGTTTTAGTTTAAGAGTCAGTCGAAAGGTAAAATGCGAAAACAAAATTGTTTAATAAAATTTGTTGATTTGATTAATAAATTAATACAAGTTAAAATTATTAATTATATTGGTATAAAAGCCATTAAGTTTAATTATTTTAATTAATAACACTCGCTTCCCTTTGATTTATGCGTAAGGTTTTAAAAATATATTCCGATAATGAAAATAGGAAAGATGATAAGGGGGACACAGCGTCAAGACAACACATGGGTGATTTCATTCAATTATTTATCACAACAAAATATCGAATCACGATAAGAATTTAACAAATATGGCGAATCATTGAACACGCAACAGGCCTATCCCAAACTAATACTAATAATGGAATGTAATCAGACTATGGAAATGAATAATTTAAAAATGGGTAATTAAATTATTAACATTAATTACAATTAAAGTGATGAGCCGTACAATTTTTTACAAGAATCGCAATAAGATTTAGCTTCGGTTCTTAACGCATCATTCACCCTTCCATTATCCCATCCTTCTCTCATTGCTTGATTAAGCCGTTTGGATGAATCCATTATTGTGCTCCTCACAATAATCCAAAAAATGTGCCACGACCCTGGGTTCTTTGTCGTCCCAGCATAGGTGACTAAATTCTGGCAACTCACGGCCGTAGATGAGCTCTTTCCGTTGACTTATTCCGGCCAACATGGTTATATACTCCACCAACCCATCCATGAGCGATGCTGGAGCCGTGGATTCGCCGCCCCAAATCCATACGCGAGCCATGCCACGTTGTAATGCTGAGATAACTGCAGAATTAACATTTGCATATCCCATTATGGATGGGCTTAGGTTGATGACAAACTCATCGGTTTTGCTTGTGTCTACGGTGACAATTTGGCTCAGGTTCTTGTTAGTTAGCCGGAGAGTGACACGGTGAACTTGTTTCTTGGTGTGGTTGGTATCTGGATAGAGAATGTTCTCAACAAAGGCACTTGCGTTTAGCAGAATTCTCGTGGTTTTGTCGTTTGATAGGTAAAGAAGTTCGAAGCGTTTGCCTGCTAAGGAGTTTTCGGAGTCATTGACAATGACGACATCGAATCCTTTTGAAGCTTCATAGTTTGGCCATACAGAAATTATTCCGATGAAGAACACTGAAAGCAACCGGAAAATGATGGAAGCATTTGTAGATGAAAACTGTTCCCTGTCAGGGGCGGTGGTGGTAGGAATGGCAGACAAGAGGTTTTGGGAGAGATGCTGGTCATGTTCTTCCACAAAGGACTTGAAGGAAGAAAGGCACTTCGGATAAAGCGAATATTAATAAAAGCACAATGAGTGATAGGAAACATAAGGACCCTCAACATTGCCCATAATTTATTATGTCCAATTATGCATAAGATCTAATCTCAAGCCTTATGAATTAATTTATTATCAACGAACAAGTATATGCTTTGTCTAATTTAATTTAGATGATGTTAATGTACAACCGTAAGACGAACACAACCAAAATGAGTAATTAAAGTGAAAAGGGAACTTCAAAGAAGATGGAGATGAGCTGGTGATTCCAAAAATAATGGTCCACATTGGGCCTTACCCATTTAAATCAGGGTCCAAGTCCCCCAGAGCCCAATACTGCAAAATGCAAAAGCAAAAAGCTTTCGAACTTTCAGGAATTCTTTATGTAAAAATACTGACTACTCTCATCATTAACAAAACAGTCCAGAAGCCAAAATCATAATGCTTCTCAGGAACAACTTATCTATGTTCAACATTATAAAGGGAAAAAAATAAAAATAAAGAACAAGAATGATTCCTAACAGTACAAAACTCATCGCATTGCGCTCTGACCTTGAATCTGTGATGTGATGTGATGTCCCGATAACAGTTTGAATTGATAGTGTGAAATTATGCTATTGGTCAAGCAGCTAAGCCAATTTCTTAACTTATTACATCAAATCATTACAACAGTACCCCAAATTGGGCATTATCGTCATGTCTCCAGTCCAGTCGATCAGCATGATCAAAGGTATCCTCCCTTGTTTCCAGAAAACGAAAACAAAAGAACCCTTGAAGGCAATTGCGTGACTTGAAGTTTACTTTAATGAAAAAAACAAGTAAACGAAGATTCTTCCATTTATTTCTATTGATAAAAGTTGGCCATCAACAGAAAAAGCCATGTTACCGCTGAGAAGAATTGTGGCCTAAAGTGAAGTTTAGCAGATGCACCAGACGTAGAGGGACTCGATGGATTCGGGACCGCACCATAAACTGTCGCACCGTTGGAATTTGTTGTATTTAAAACCGATGAACTTGTGCTGCAATTTTATAAATGATCAGATTTTTTGCCGTAAGTGATGTTTAAAAATGAAACCCTAATAATAGGCTTTGAAAAAGGAGGGTTCACCTGGTGGATGGATACTGACATGTTCCAGTACCTGAAATCATAGTGAAGATAGGTAAGGCAACAAAAATTTCCAAACTCTTGGAGTCATTTCAGTGGGTGGGCTTCAATTTGCTTTAAGTTATATTGGCAATAATGACCAGAATGAAAAAGGTTACATAGAGAACACTCACTAGGGTCAGTGCTAGTAGTAACGGCTGTTCCTCCAAAATTACAGCTACTTGGACTTGGAATCTTCTGATAATACTGATTGAATGCATAAGAAGCATGGTCACGAAGTGTGTTGGGATTGTAACAACTTCCACTGGGCTGAATCGCCGAACAATCAGCACCACCATAGCCACAGGCATAGTCCAAGGCAACTTGTAAGGCATTATATGACGCAGTTTGGACAGCGACACACCAGCTCGCGCCTGAAGATACAGGAGTTGTGTTGGGGGTGGTGGTGATCGGAGTTATTCCCGGTGTCAGAGTTACCGGCGATGTTGTTTCCGGAGTTGAAGTGGGGTTTATCATTGGAGTTGATGAGGTGGGAGTGGTAGGAACAGTTGTAATAGGTGTAGTAATATCCTTTTCTGTAGTTGATATAGAAAAATTTAATTGCCGCTCCCTTGCTTCAATTTCTGACTGGTTTTTGTGTTCTGTTGCTTCCATACCTGCATTGCATTTGAAAGAAAGGGAGATTAATGTTGAATTTTATAACACAACACAACTCAAAGCAACTAAGTTTGATAAACAAAAACCTTGATTCAGAATGTCTTATGCAAAATAATTAACGTGTAATTCAAATTTTAAACTGAGTTAATGTGAACTGGAAGAGTATAGAAAGGCAGAGGCAATTTAATTTTCTTGGACAGGACAAGAAGACAAATAAAGCATATACGTAATAATTAAAAGAGCAAAAATAGGAAAATAAAGAACCAATATTCAAAAACTGAAGAAGTGGATAACTATTTGGAAATAGTAAAAGAATTCGAATTAGATGATTAGGGTAAAGAAGAATGATATGTCAGAAAAAGAGGACCAGACCCACATGGAAAAACAATCAAATTCTAGTTCTATGTCCAACATGAAAAAGAACTAAACTTTGAATGGACCAAATTCTCAGCAGGTTAGCTTCAATGACAGAACTGGGAGGGCAAGAAGAGAACTAAGATTGCCTGTTCATAATTTACCCAGAAAATATAATAATCAAGGATAAGAGAGAAAAATGTTCAAGTTCAACTTCACCTGAGCAGAAGAAGAGACAAAATAGAAGGTATAATTTTGGAATGAAAACTGCTCCTCCGCCCATGAAAGCTTTCAACTTTTCTTCTTCTTCTTCTTCAATTTGAAGTCTGCAATCTGGGTGTTCGGTTGAAATTAAGGAAGAGAAACCTCGGAGAGACAAACGTGTGATTGATTGTGTAGAAAGAAGAAGATTTGGTTTGTACCACTCAGTTTATAATATATAGAAATAGAAATGTCAATGCAAAAGAGAGATGAGAGCAGAGGAAAGAAGACATGGCGTATGGGAAGGTGCTAACAACAGGAGGAGGGAAAAGATTGAGAAAGAAGTAAAAAAATTAAAGGAAAATTGTTTTGGAATTTAGGTACACTAACTGGCAAGTGATGATTGTAATGATGAAGATGATGTATGCTTATTACTTTTTATTTTATATATATTCTTCCTCATCTTCTTTTTAGTGTTTTATAAGACAACAGAAATTGTTAAATATTACTATATATACTAATCAGTCCCAAAAATTTACATATTAAAATTTGAGTGTATCATCTTTGCTCTTCTACTTGAGTGTATTTTGTTTTGTTGTGATATGAATTGCATTGATGTTTTGGCCACCTGAAATGTGTAGATTAAGGTTTCATTTTCTTTATGTTAATGTATCAACGAAATTCAAAGCTCATATGTTCTTATGGGAATTGATTCTTTTCCTTCTAATTACGTCTCTGTTGAAAAAACAAGATACAAAGTGGGAAGGAAATCAATGGACTGCTAGCTCTTAATAATTAAATTAAGCCTTTTTACTCCAACGATTTTCCCCTAATATCAGAAAGATCTAGAGTTCAGTACTAAAATGGCTAGTCTTTAATAATGACAGACGGGGGCCGGGGCCACGGTTTAAACATTAAGTAAAGAAAACTAGCGAGCGACATTGGAGAGTCGTTTGAAGTGGAAGTGAGGGTGCAGCACTTTTGACCAGTTGGATACCAATTCAGATATATTAATTAAACTCTTAATAAAAGGCACTTCTTGATTGTTGCCACCTCCACATTATTTTATTTAAAGTAAGAATATATTTGATCAAGATTTGGAAGAATTCATACCCATTACAAACTTCCACTTTTCATATTTTCAACAATTTTTTCATATGTTTATTGTATAATAATCCCAACATCACTTTGTTTGGAAATCATCTTTTGGTTACGAAAATATCTGGGCTTGACTTTTAAGTAAAATGATAGGTTTAGGTTTAAATAGACGTAGTTAAAAAAAAATTAAATTAGACAACCACCTCTTCAAACACAGGCCATGCCAAAAACCCTATTGTTGCTAGCCGTGCCTTGGCCCATTGCACCCCTTCAGCCGGTGACATCAATTATGTATAGCTACTCTTCACGCAAATACAAAACCCAAATATCTTCATTTGGAATACTATCATGAGAGGCTTCTCTCAGAGTTTAACCCCGAAGGATGCTGTGTATCTTTTCATTGACACGTTGCTTAGTTCAAGTTTTCAACCTCAGAGGTTTACATAAACTTCAGTTTTCTAGGCCTACGCACAACTTGGTTTAGCACATGATGGAACTCAACTTCATGGCACAGTTATAAAACAGGGTCTTGAATTTGGTAAGTTTATTCGTAATACTATTATTTATATGTATTGCAATTGTGGATTTTTCAGTGAAGCAAGGAGGATGTTTGATGAAGATGTGGAATTTGATTGGTTGCCTAGAATTCAATGATCATAGTCCTCGCTAAATGGTTTCAAGAAATACAGTTTCTTGGAAATCTATGATTAGTGGGTATGTTAGGAATGACAAGTTTAACGAGGATCTGGAGCTTTTTCGTGAAATGCAAGAGTAGAGAATTAATCCGACTGAGTTTACTGTGGCAGCTTGTTAAACGCTTATGCTAAATTAGGACCAATTAAACAAGGGGAATGTTTTTTTTTTTTAAGGAAGAATAATTTTAAGTTGAACAGCATAGTTGTTACAGCAATTATGAACATGTATTGCAAGGGTGGTAGTCCTGGTAAGGCTCTTCACGTGTTCAAAACAGTCCCCGAGAAAGGAATATTTATGTTGGAACTCTTTGATTCTGGGTCCAGCCATGAATGGCTGTGCAAGTGAAGCAATTCAATTGTTCTCCAAGCTTGAAACTTCAAATTTTAAACCAGATTATGTTAGTTTCATTGATGTCCTAACAGCTTGTAATCACTCTGATAAAGCCCAAGGGTTATTTTCAGTTAATGACTGAGACATACAAGATTAAACCATCCATAAAGCATTATAGTTGTACGGTTGATGTGCCAGGCAGAGCTGGACTGATAGAAGAGGAAGAGCAGCAAGTAAGAAGCATGTCTTTAAACCCGGATGCTATTGTATTGGGTTCTGTTCTATCGGCTGTAAGAAGCGTAGAAACATAGAGGAGGCAAGTATAACTGAGTCGGATGAAAATGAAAGCAGTAGTTATGTGCTTATATCTAATCTTTATGCTGCGTCCAGTCAGTCTGAGGAAGCAATGAAGCAGAGGCTTCTAATGAAGGAAAATTATATATTGAGAAAGAACCAGGGTGTAGTTTGATAGAAGTGGATGCAGAAGTTCACGAGTTTGTAGTAGGTCGAAGTCTGCATCCAAAAGCCCCAGAGATTTACCTTTTATTGAATCACTTGGGATTTGCTTCAGCTTGAAATGGTTTAGGTTTTCTATGTATGATGTCTGTGGCCTGGGAATATACGTTTGTGACTGTATAGCCCTACTCGTAGAAACTCAACAGAGTATGAAAAATTAGTGTTAAAGATGATCTTACAATTTGCTCTTCAAGTCTTGATACTTCCAGGACAAATGTTTATGGACTTGTACATAACCTGGTTACTCAATTGAAGCAATAGAAAAAAAATAATTGTAATGATAAGCAATGCTTGACAGAAGCTTAACAGCAGTGGGAGACAACACAACATTTGGAGGAAATGAGAGTCAAATTCAGGCATTGCTGCTAGCGATTCTAGGTTTTTGACATGGTTCTCCTTGGTGCCCAAGAATAAATCTCAGGAGGCATATTACCATTCGCAAGCAAGTTTTGAGGCATCCCATACAAATCGGATATATCGAAGTGGTGATGACGACCATTTTGGTAATGCTGATTTTGCATGGCTGCAGCAACTTCGTCATCTAATGGAAGACGATCAAAAGTAGCATTCATGAAAGAAGCAGCCATGATCACCACAGGGCCTGAAGCAATTAGTGAACCAACAACAACCCCACCCACAACCTGTCCCTGAGACCCTGCTAAGTAAATTGTTAGCCCCGTGATTCCTGGTGGGGCTGGTGGGGGAAGGATCGAACCCAGCAATGATAATATCTCAAACCGCCCATGAAGGGTAACAATCGCCCCGGGTGAAGCCGGTTGTCGGACGGTAACATTTGTCACACAGCCGCTCCCACTTAGTATGCAGATACCTCGTTGCTTGCTTCTCACAAAGTTACCCAAACTCTCACTTACATCACAACCTGAACTCACCTCCATTGCATGTGCACGAAGCGCATTGGCACTGTCTCTTGTAACGATAATTGGAGGCTTTGGCTTGTTTTTTGAGCCAGCTGGCCTACCACGTGGGCGCCTGATAGTTTCCCCATCGGGTGCAGAAACTGGAGACACTGCCTTGGCTGTTTTAGAAGGCATTAGCATCGCGTCATTGCCTCCTGCTCGCTGGTTACTGCCTTTGTTTGCTGCTTGGTTTCTATCAATGGCAGTTTTGGTCAAGACGGAAGATACAGATAAATCTGGGCCGCCCACCATTCTTCTAGGCGCACTTGTTTGCCCAGAATGACATGAAATGCATTGCAACTGTGGGCAGTATGGGAGTTTAAGTAGTGCATTTGTGCCAATAATTTTATTGAGTGGCCCAAAAAGAATGATTGAGAATTAGGAGGTGGTTAAGTTACACCAACCTTTCATTTAACTGTAGTTTAATGTAGTCATTTCACAGCCTACCTTCTAACTAATCCTTCAGATTAATTGCCTTCCCCAACAGATATCCAAACCTAATAGAAATAAAATGTCCTCATGGTTTACGTCAATAAAACTTAATTCCATCATAATTCATTCTTAACTTCTTAATTACCATGTAGAAGGGCAGTGTTCAATAATATATATATATATATATATATATATATATATATATATATATATATTTCATGTAATAGAAACCAGAGGGAACCTCTTGTTAATGCATTTTTTCAACTACTCAATCAACTGAAGAAGGCGGCAACCTCTCTAAAATCAGAAACATCCCCAGCTAAGGCTGGATTTGCTCCTAGATTGACCTAAACAAATCTAGCTCAAGATAGGCTTGAATCCAAAATAGTTAACTCAAGATCTGCTCAAAATCAACAAATTTGAGACTCAAATTCAGTACGAAAATAATTTAACTTTAGATTTAATCAAAATTAATCTAAATTGAACTTGAAAATTTTGATCCAAGTTTAAATTCAAATTTATACAGTTCAAATCAAATCCGACCCTAAGCTCATCATAGAATTAGAGAAATTACAATGTTGCATCATAGGGCAAAGTCACTTGCTTTTATTTTAAGTATGTACAATCGGGCATTGCCACACTCGTAACAACACCCTACCTACTACTTCCAGAACAACTTAAGGAAGATTGAGAACTGTTAGTAGATGCACCACTAAATTTGGTGTAATTTCTTATTGTGAGGCTTGATCATCAGTTAATACAAAATCACCAAGGTTTTGCAGCTGAAGTTCTTGTGTTGTCCATCTGAGAGGGATAAACATTCGGGTAAGCTAGAGACTCATAATGATGTGAAGCTGGTTGACCATATCTATATCCAGCAGACTGTGGATTCTGTCCATGGAAGCTATAGGATGCACCATCTTGAAGCAACATGGTTTGTGAACCAATACCAGAATCCCTTGTAGAATGATTATTCTGGCACCATATGATAAAGAATGATTAGAAAACAAAAGTTAAAGGGACATGAGCATTACAGAATAAGCATATACCAAAACTAATAAGGATGAATGATAATATACTAATAACTTTTATCCTTTTAAAATGCAAATTTCGAAATATCAGCACAGAACCTGTTCAATAATCTCAAATTATGTATTTCAATTATGAAGCATGCCTATCACTACCAACAAAACAATAACATAGAAGAGAGGGAGCTAGTTGGCATTTTCTACCTGTTGAAGATGTGTTGAACTATTTCCATCCAGATGGTGATGTTGTAAAAGATCATTATAGCCAACTGCAGAATGTCTTGGCGAAGTAGACATTTTATGCGAAAAAATTTGAGGAATATTGTTAGAAGTATCAACAAAATTTCTATAAGCAGAGCTGCTATCACAGGACACAGGTAAGATGCTCATAGTGGCACCATTTCTGTATTGTAAAAGATTGTAGTTCATTCCTGCCAAAGAATCCTGATATGTGCTGCTACCATGATATACTTGCTGCAGAGCAGATGGAACATACATCTGGCTTTGGAGCCTGGAAGGATAGTCAATCCTGTTGGCTGATTCTCCCAGAGGAAATGTAGGTTGAGAATAAGAATGCTCTGACAAGAGTTGCAGATGCCCAATTCTATAGGCACAGTTGGGGCTTGGGAGACTCTGTGACAATTGTTGAGGTAAGGTATCTGAATTCAATACCTGCACGATTGCAATGCATAAACATGTCAACAATATTTGTGATATACTCCTTATACCAGAACAGCTCTACTATAATATGCATAACATAAGATGGACCAAACTCCTGGCGGAAATGAAGCATCGATTATACAAAATGAAATCAAGAATCAATAAAACAACTTCTGGAAGAAAATTATAGAAATCTTTATCTGAAGTCAATGAAGAAAGATAATCCTATACACGAGGACTATAGTTCAACTATAAAACATAACCACATCATCTAAAACCTTAATTGCAATTTTGTACGTTTGACTATGAATGCTTGAAAAAAATATGAGATGAATAGCAAAGCTTAAACTTGTCATATGAGTAAATCAACAACTATCCTAATTATTATTATTATTATTATTATTATTATTATTATATATCAGAAATCATTTGACCTTTCCCATGTGTTCACTGAGCTCTAAACTGGGGGCTGCTTGCAGAGCTTACAACCTTGGTAGCCAAGAATTGTTAGCTAGTGCCCCCAAAGGCAATTTGAACAATTGACATCTTAGTTGAAATCAAGAGCTTTTGCTATGAAGTCTTACTCCTGGGGTTGACCAGTAAATCAATAAATACTTGCCCAAAAAGAAAGCATTAACAGGAATAGTAGATAATAAAGCACACAAGGATACCCCAACGAAAAAAATAAAAAATAGCATATAGAAGTCCACAAAATTTATCAGGAGATAATAATGAACTTGGCGCAAGTGTGAGCATTGGCACTAAAACACATAGTAGCCAGGGTTTAAAATCAATTTAAATTAAGCTTGATAATAGTCAATAAGAATGAGTTACCAATACAAACAATGGGCACTTTTGAGTTGAAAGAACAGAGTCTACACTACATTAATGAAAAAAGAAATATCTAAATCAGCCAGGTTGAACTGTCATCAACTTAGGGTCAAACATTTTTTTAAATCACCTGTCATTAAACAAGTGTTGTGCTAATTTCACTAATAGACATCATATACTTCAGATAGAGCAACTTAGTAATGACTAGGATAAAACATATATCTACCTACCTTGAATTTCCATAACAAAAGCAATTGACGGAACATTTTTGCAGTACCCCTACCATGAAATAAGAGGCAATCCCACTTTCATAGTGTAAGCAATTGGCAGTCAATGATCAAAAGGAAAGAATCTCTAGATACCCTTTGTTTAAATTAAGTACACTGATATCGTAGAATCAAATAAGGAAGAAATCATATGACATTGCAATGCTATACCATTTCACTCTGCAAAGTAGGAAGATTCCTTGCATCGGGGGTTATCCCAAAAGATGGCTTAGGACTCGATTGTTGAATGTTCTTGATGCTGGAATCTGGTACTGACAAAGAGGAAATATAGGAATGACCACATGTTGCTTCAGGAGCATCTTGTGTTTTAGCCTCTGCCTGAGAAGATACAAGTAAGTCATAATTCCTAACATCTGCAGTTGTTGGAGTATCATGCAAAAATCCAAGATGTTCATCAGCAGGATATCCTGAATTTCTGCACAGAAAAGGAAACAAATCTTATGAAACACCATAACCAAAAAAATTATACATTGGAAAAGGGGAAAAAATCATGCCTCATATTTAAGTGCATGGCAGATGAACCATCTCTTGCTTCAGAGACCTCCGAGTTGCCTGTCAAAGGATTAGATGCAACTGGCTGGGGTGATGCAGAAGTAGCTCCAGATTTATAGGTACCAAAAATCAAATGTGAACAATCAGAAGCAAACGCTTGCAGATAATTTGGAAGCACCACTGTACTGTTATTCTCAGCTGGAGGCATAGCAAGCTTCTCTTTGCCAATGTTAAGCTGCTGCAAATGTGCAGAAACAGATGATACTGCTAATGCGATATCACCATTCACAGATGCAGCTTGATTTGGGAAAGGAACATCTGAACTACTGGCCATTCCTAAAATTGAGGGGAATAGTAAAAGAGCAAAAGGATTATTCATAGGGAATGAATACAAAGAAAACAAATTTCTAGTCTGGTACTTTGAACAATTATCAATCACCTTTTTGAGTATCAGACATGTGCCAATGCGAATCATGGGCACTTTTCTCCAGAAGCAAGTCATCATCAGATGCTTCTCCAGCACCATTTGTAAAAATCTGTCCAGTAGATACTGAAGAAGACCCATTTGTAGAATTTAGATTCTGGATATCAATATCCCTCTCTGATACTTGGACCTTATTCGGCTGGGAGTTTTTTGTCAATTTAGCCATATCACCATATAAGCCAGACTGATCAGCGTACACCTCTGTATCAGGGTCAGCAGATGTAGATAAGTCAGATGACAAATTCTCAATCACAGGCCACTGATTATCACCATCATGCAGATTGGCATTCATGTCAGTTTCATGGATCATCTTGGACTGGTTAGAAGGACGTGGAGAATATATGCCTTGGTGCATTGTTGTTTCTGGACGTGATGAAGTTTGTGGAGACTTGATGCAAAGATGAGATGAATTAGTTGAAGCTATGAGTTGAGGCATGTATGGTATTTCAGTGGACACTTCTGAACCTCTGTTTTCTGGCCTACCCCGCCTCACAATGTCAGCCATTGATATATGCCCTTCGGAAACCCCTGGCCACGCAGGCTGAAGTCCTAGAGATGGCTGCACGGATAAAGATATGGCATCACCTGTTCCTATTGACTGTCTTCTATTATCAGCACTAAAAAAATTGCTGCAAAAAGGTTTATGAAGAACTCAAATAATATAACCAAACATTTATTAACTAACCTGATAAACAGCAGTACAAGAAAATAAATTTATTTAATCCACGGTGGCAACATCACATTCTCAGGAAAAAAAAGTCTTCCTTCCAGCAATATCACCAACAACTTTCCTATATAACTTGAAAATAAAAGGGTTCCAAAAAACTTAAGAGGCTTGAAATAATTGATACTTTTGCTTGCCTCAAAATATGATATCTTTACATAACTAACCTGAGAGTTGAAGGATGGTCGTTTATATTCTTTCCTGTCGCTTGATACACATACGAAGGTGAAGAGGATACTGATAGTGTAGATGAACCAATCTCTCTCTTGTATGCAGCTTTACCAAGCTCTGCAAACAAAAATAAAAATCAAACGGCAAGAATATGCAATAAAATAATACTAATAATAAATAAATAAATCAACAAAAAGAACCGAATCAACAAAACTATTGAATCCACTAAAACAATGAACTTACCTTTATAGTCATTTTCAGTTGACGTAATATAAGAACTCCCGTCACTATCAATTGTAGCTCCACGATTAGAAGTGCCAGAGCCACTTCGTGCCGCCCTTAATTCTAGAGTCCCTTTCATCTGAAAAATCAGAATATTAAAAACTTCAAACCCATGCAAGTGAACCGAGACTGAATCAGCATATTTTCAGGAATGAACCTCTTTTCTTCTTTCACGCTTGCTCTTCACTTCATGGAAGGTATCTAAACAACAAGTTATGAGAATAAAACTAACAAATTAAAATGACTAAGACCGCAAATGCAAACATTAATAAGTAAATAAAAAAATTCCGTCAGTGTTTGTTAGTTTTCTTGGCAACCAAACAAAATGTAGAAGAGATCTTTCAAAAAAATTTCTTTTAGCTCGTAATAATAAAAAACCTTTGGTCGCAAAAAAGAACTGCCAGAACATGAATAAATGAAAAATAAAAGAGAAATAAGAGGACCTTGAGAGAGAAGGCGTTGAACGGTGTCGTTGGCGTCCATGTTGCAGTCCACAAGAACGGAGTAAATCTCGCTATCGGGACAGTGTTTACCAACGACCTCTCTCAAATTCTGCACTATCTTCTTGGTGTCGAGCGGTGTCTCTAGCGGCAAACCTCCGCCTCCACCGTGCATATTACGACTGCTCTGGCTGTTAGTTCTCATGTTTCAAGTGTCTGGTTCTTGCGGCTCGCTCGCCCACTCCTTTTGGGTTTTGGATTAAGCAGATAAATCAGCCAAACAAAACAAAACAAAACCTATTCTCTCTCTCTCTCTCTCTCTCTCAGTCTCACTCGCATTTTCTCTTTTTTATATATCTGCATAAAATAAAAAACCCCTGGACGCAATGTAAAACCGTTTTGGACTCATTCATACATCAGTACTAGTGTATAGTAACTGTTACTTTTTGATCACGCACCGTTAGATCTCGTCAAATCAAGTGGGGTCCAGTAGATATAATTTCTTGTCGGGACGATGACGAGCGAGTACGTGAGTTGTGGTGGGCATGCATGCAGATTATGGCTTGGGGGGCCGAGTTGTTGCGATGCCTGTTAAATTGCATTTGACTTGGTTAGCAGCCAAAGTGACATATAATTTTATTTATTAAAAAAAAATGATATATGGCGTCAACATGTTTCACTTTCAAATTGACTATATTTGACTTGTTTTAGATTTTGCTAATATATTCAGGCCAAACGACTAATTCTCACCCAACGTTTCCTTAAATGACATTAATACTTATCCTCATTCTATGAAAAAATTAAAACACTCTTTACACAAATAAATAATATTAATATTTAAATAAAATTTAATATAAAATAATATTAAAAATAAATTTTATTATAAATAATAAAATAATAATAATAAAAATTAAAAAATTAATTAAATATTTTTAAAAATATAAAATAAAATAATTTTTTTAAATTATCATTATAACAACGATATTGTAAAAGTCGATAACTGTTTTTTAATTTTTAATTTTTTTAATTTTTATTGTTATTTTAATAATATATTAAAATTATTTTTATAAAATTAATTTTATAATTTGTAATTTTTATACAAAAGATAAAAGCATTGTTTGACTTTGATGAAACATGAATATTTAGTTTTTTAAAAGATTTTGGGCGGGATTATCATTCAAGGAAACCTTGGGCGGGAATAAGGTCTTTAGCCATACATTGATTATGATCAAAACATAGTGTACATTTTAGAAATGGAAAAAAAGGGGCTCATCGTTCATTAATTAAATGAATAAATCACACTATATTCAACATGCCGCATCAACTGCTCCGCTTGCTTTTCCCTAAATTTTCACCCTTCCATCTTCACAACGTATCGTTTTGTCTCTTTCTGACGGATCATCTTTCCGTCAGCATTTTGTTTTCTTTTTTTCCTTCTATTCTTATTTTTTCCTCTTTCCTTTGTTATCATGTTGTTGTTGGTGGTGAATGATGTTTGTTTCAAGGTTACTTTGCTGCAGTTGGATATATAAATGGAAATTCGCTTCAATAATTCATATAATTGTACAACTCAGGAAGAGCTTCATTGATGCATCTTTATTTTACACATACCTGAATTTTCATGCGTAGATGCAAATGCGAGCGACGGGGTGAATTGTTATTCACGCTTTGGAACGAAGAAGCATGAGAATTACAAGAATCATCTCGGTAGAGATGTCGTGCTGGAGGCTGATCTTTGGACCGATGGACTATTATTTGAGTTATTAGGGCAGTCAGTTAGTGATTCATCAATCGAATGAAGATGACATCCCGATAGTTCTAGGATCATGGTATGAGAAGAATGATGTTGTGTTGAAGTTTATACAAAGGTACTGGTTTAAGAAGAGAGTACTTGCATAGATGAATAATGGTAGGTGAGTTGTGTCGTTGTATTGGACTAAAGGCTAACGGAAAGTATAGAGGGAAAACGTTGAAGTATGATGCTGGGTTGTTTAAGCAATATCGTGTGTATTGCTCGCAAACGCAACATATCATCAATATAGTGAATGTGAAGAAATGAAGAACCCAGAGGTGTCGAAGCGTTGCGTCTTCTCAAGCAGATTTTTGTTGTTTCTCTCCTGGAAGCTCTTTAAACTGGAACATGCAAAATGTGTGATCTTGTCCGGTAAGTTTCAGGTAGAGATTGAAATTGATGTAATTTGTCAGATTGGATCTAGCTAGTTGTGTAATATAAACAGTTGTAAGCATTTTTTATTGTGTGAGTGAAGAACCATTTTTCCAGATTTTTTGGTTTCTGTAGTATGGTTGGATGTAGTTAGTTTTCTTTCAATTCATAGTTCCGAGTGTTTTCACGGCAGGCACACTTTTTTTTTATTAACTGCATTGCATGTTAAGGGGGTCTGTCTCGAACGTTAATGTGTGAGGTATCGCGTAATTTCAGGTTTGTTCATGATCAATAAATAAAAAGCTTGCTGTGGTCTTAATGCATTTTGTTTCCAATGAAGTTAGTTACTCTGTGCTCAAAGCAATTATATGTTCATCTGACAATTTCAAACCAATCTTTGCTAAGGAGCTGCTTGCTGCTGGATGAATCGACATGCGATGAACCATATCTGAGGTCCTTGTACAAGTAGCTAATGGCCTTTACTTTAAGTTGGCTCTACTTTTAAGTGGGCTCTGGGTTCCTAGTTTTAACCTCAAGGTATTGTTAATTATAATATATGCTTAATGATTTGGCATTTTACTGGTGTATGACATAAAATCTAATAAATGATGAATATACTAAAGAAAGGGGGACAAAAATCGTTTTAAAGAATTAGCAGGCAGTTTGTTTAATCAACTTACATCATTTTTGTCTGGAAAAAAAGATGGGAAATGAAATGTTTCCTCCCTCTATCAATGCTTCTTATTTTGGGACAGAAGCCTTAGAGTTCCACACAATTTAAGAGTTTTTGGTGGTTGTGGCCTCGGCCTTCCCATTATCACTGGTCTTTTTGGGATCAATTTGGGTGGAATACCTGTAGCCAAGGGGTCTCCATATGCATTTGCTCTGTTTTCTGGCATCCTCTTCTTGTTAGGAGCTGTGCTGATTGCAATCGGATTACTTTAGCTTGGATTGAGAAGTCCCATCAATGATGAACATGTTGAAACGAGAAAATTAGAATTTATCAGCAAAAGCAGTCTCATGCACAGGTCCAAAAAACAGTACCTCAAGCTACATTACCTCCAATTGCCACAGGTGTTCTTCCAGATGATGCAAGTTCCGTTCTCATCATTTGAATGTAGCATGCAAGTAAGTCAAAACATCTTATAGTAGTTAGTGATTTTGGTTTTGAACTTGCAATGAAATAAATAAAGGGCGTGGAGAATTCTCTTGGTTTTGTTTGTGGCAAGTTATTGTCTTACACAACCACAGCCTGGTGAGTAATCAAATGTTATAAGCAATTTGCAGCTCACCACTCCAATGAACTGTAAATGTTTCTGCCACTCACTAAAGCAGACCGTGTAGCATTTTACTGTCCCTGTTTTGTTAAGAAGACTAATCGTAGCTGACGTGCCTTATTTTATTTCATTATTTTGGCTGGTATCAAAGTTTTTCACCCATTTCCTTGTATCCAAATTTTGATAAAAAAACTCTTGTATCCCATACAATTTTATTTTTTTACTTATACATAAAATGTGTAATTGATGATGTTATAAAATATAAAACCAAACGAGAAAATATTAAAATTATATATGAATTAAAATTATAATACTCATATAAAAAGATAATGTAATCTTTATACTTTATAATAAAGAATAAAATTATCATTAAGATAATTAATAGAAATATTATCAATCATTATATTTGATAAATATATACAACTTTTTAGTTTTAAAATTCTATTAAAAATAAACTTTGATCTATTCTAAGGTTTTAGTATTGAATTTGAAAGCATTAGATCGCTTTTATATTAAAAAAGATAATTTATTAAAGAAAGAATTATTGCAATTAGCTTTCCAAATTTAGTCAAAATCCATAGTAGAAGGTACGTATTCGCAATCTTTAATTAATTATTTAGTTATCATTTATATAACGGGAACTGTTTCTATCAATTAGGGTCAAAGTCTTCATCTTCATTTGAGTGTTTCTCAACTTTTTGGTTTGGAGATAACAATTCAAACGAGTTTGGTAGGGTCTTCTCTCTTCAAGATTCGGAGCAACGTTGCCAATCAGATGAGAATCTTTTACAGATGTTGACTGAAACAAAATTAGGCTACTTACATAGATAAAACTAGAATATTCAGTTCTGAAAGACCAACAAAACAACCATACATTGAAATAAAAAGAAACAGTTCCAACTGACAAAATTGTTGATGTCTATGATTAACTATAAAACAAACACAAGATTCCTGTTTCAATCTATAATCAACACCCTCGAGGTGATGCATAATATTAACATTAAAAATCGTCGTTATTAATTTGAAGAAAGAAACTGGTAACACAGATAACTGGAGAGACACATATCATGATAAAAGATCTAAAGAATCAATTAGTTGATTGTGTCATATAATAAACAGGATATATGACCAAGCAATTCCAGTTAACACTAACGCTAAAATAACGGTGCCACGCTAGACAAAAGTTGAGGGACTACAATGCTCGATCAAGAATATCAAAATTTGAGCACATAGCTGAGAAACTTCATGTTCTCTGTCTGCTAACCATGTTTGCTGCAGCAAAGCCCACTTCAACAAACATAATTTTTTATTTCATGCAGAACTGCAGTGCTTAACACGTTGCATTCATAACACTTTTTTGGTTGTACAGGCTTCATGCAATGCCAACTTATATCAAACTCAGATAAACAAACCCAAGAGCATATGAAGTCTGGGACCATTGTCATGCTTAGGTTTCAACAACACACAAACGGAACAGTAAGTGAACTCAAAATTAAACGCATCTACATATATCTCAGATACTATTAAAAACAGTCTCTAATTATAAAGTCGGTACAGCTTCAATAGCATAATTCTAGTGTTGCAAATCAAATTTGGTATACACTATCTTGGAGAAACTAGCTCCCCTTTTGTTGGACAGAATATGCCCACAGTTAATATATTAAGTTTCATGGAAAAGGAAAAGCTCTCTTCATCCTACGTTGTTAAGCATTGCAGACACCCTGTCAAGTAATTCAATACGATTATTTGATTTCTCCATGGCTTGGATGACCTTGTTCTTCTGACAAAGTAAATCTCTTGCATCGTTTACCTTCCCATTATGAATACTAATAGATGCCCGGCGTTTGAAGCTTCTCTTCTCAGCTCCCTCCGAAAATGGCAAAAGTCTTAGGCTTGCACTGTTTGCTAGTCACCTACGATGAACTACATTCAAATTCTTACACATTTTAAATCCCAAAATATTACATTTAGTCATCATATCATACTAAATGGAGGAGCATGAATCAATCCAGAGTTTCAGATGAAATGAGCCTGTCACGTCATGCTTACACCCTTCTTATAAACTCTTAAAACATACCATCAATATAAAAGCTATAATTATCACGTGGTTAGCTTAAGTTTCAGCAGACAATAGTTTTAATTCGTTACTGAAAGTATGATGTCACAATTTTCCAGTTATACATGTTCGAATTTAAGCAAGAACATAAACAGAGAATTGAGATAGTCGCCTTTGACTCGAGCAATCTTTGCCTCAGCGTGAAGTTGGTCGAGCTAGGAATGCAGCTGTTTTGTGTTGATGTTGGAAGCGCAGCAATTTGGCCTTAAGACAAAAGCCCTGCAAGCTGCTACCGTTGCACATAATGTACCTACCGAATTTCAAACAGTAGATTTGTTAACTAAACCTTTGTCTACTAGCAGCTTTCAAGCACTGATACAAATCCCAGAAGGTTTCCAATGCCGACTCAGAGGTATAAGGTGGTTGAAGAAAGTTTTCTTGTCATTTTTTTCAAAGAATAAGTGGTTGCTTCTGAGATGTCGGGAGCTTGCATATTTAGAAGGTTTTGTTTTCACTATTTGGTGGAATAAAATTCTGATATGTTCTGTTAGTTCTCAATAGCTGATGAAAAAATTGATGTGTGTTCTGTTTTTAGTTTCATATCTTGAAGGTTTTGTTTTTACTTTTCGTGGACCAAACTTATAATATATCCTATGGGTTCTCAGTAGCTGACGAAAAGATTGACGTATTTTCTGTTTCTTGTTCATTGGATTAATGATAGCTGTTCTATGACTGATAATGGAAGAGAAATCTTGATTGAAAGGCTTACCATAGAAATTTGTGTTTGTTCTTGATATATATATATATATATACACACACACACTCACTTGAAGGAGTAGATGGTGATAAGTACTGAGAATACTGTTGTCTTCTGTTTTCGCGTTGAAGCAGCTACTCTTGCCTTTGTTAGCTGAGGGAGAATATCCTGCTGAGCGAGTCTCAGTGTTATATGTTGGACACGGAAGGATAATGTGAAGAATATTCTTATAAAAAGAAAGAAGTTGACTAATTGGAGTTTTAAGGGATTGTCGACAGAAGATATTAATGCTGCTGGTGAATGATGGATTGTGTCAAAGAAGTGTTAAACCAAAACGCACCGTTTCGTATCCAAGGAAAAACGAACAGTACCGATCAAGAAGCATCCAGAGGGCATTTTCCTCGTCTTCTTTGAATCTCTCAAAATCCGATGGTGGAGATTGTTGTGTTTCTTGGTAAGGAAATTCATTGGTTCTCATTTTCTTTCACCTGGGTTGCCAGTCTGGCGCCAGAATTTTTTTCGTGTAAGAACAGTTTTGATTTTTCGACTGAGGTATGAAAAGCACTTATCAATTTTTTCTGGTTTTGTTTCCTATTTTTCTCTGTTATATCACACTTTTATTGTTGAAATATTTTTCCCGTTGAATCACACATTTATTGTTGTTTTCAGTAATTGACATAATATAATACTCGAAAACTCCTTAGTATCCATTGATAATGTTGAAGATAACATGACAACGTTTTACAACTGTATATTACGTACCTCCATAAAAGCGGTCAAACAGCCACCTTAATTGCAGTTTTACAAACTTAATGATACTATTAACACTACCCCACCCACCACTCTCCCATCTCAGACTTGATTTCATGGAAGTTTGGCAGCAGCGATGGAAAACAGACATACTGAACATCATTCACTTTCTGAAAAAAGCAACCGGGGTATTGCAAGCTCCAGGTGATGAATGCGAATAAATATTCCTATACGTCACCAATACAAAATTAACTCTCTCGGTATGCAAAGAGCGACATGCAGGCATTAGCTCATCTATGAGAAGCGAATTCCTGTAGCGGACTAGTTTGGAGCGACGAAATGATTAGTTCATTGCTCCCGTTTGTGGATGAATGAAGGAACTAAATCTTGCAATAAGCCATAATCAGGAACCTGGAGCTGCTGCTGCGGTGCAAGATTCTGATAGTATATGGAAGCTGGGACTGCTTGGTTATTTGTAAGGGGTGGAAGCAATTGAGTGAGAAGTTCCTGAGGAAAGCTTGGGCCAACCGACGCAGATCCAAAGAATGAAGGTGATAGCATTCCAGCAGCGGTACCTCGAAGTGTAGCAGGACACTGATGGTTGTGTTGGCCTTCATATGTTGTGATCACAATTGTGGGATCTTGGAATGATCTTTCAACGCGTTTCTTCACTGTGCACTTTTGACTTGTGCATCTGTAGTAGCTTCTGCAATACCAACCAATAGTCAATAAGAATGTCTCCTTTTTCACATGATAAAGTTTCCAGTGTTATGATTATTAATTGACTTTCCATGTTATCAATTTACATGACAATAACAAGGGTTTTCAGAACAAAATTAAGCTTCGTATGATGACAATGAGATGGAATATCCTCAATGTCAGATGAAAAATGAGCTGTAATAATTGGTTAAATGACACTGGAAGATGCAGTCAAGGTTGCCACAGCAGTAAGATGTAAATGCAGCTAAAGTTGGTGAAATGGACTTTTAATTCATGAAGTAACAATTTACCAGCATAAGCGGCTTCTGAAATCACATTCAGATCGACTGCATAAACTAAGTCATTTCATCACCTAAAACTTTAAAATTTTTGAAAAGTCAAATCTTAATAGTCATTCATTCTCTGGTGAATCGACATACATTTGAAAATCAGAAAGCTTAGTTTCGCTTTATACTTGTGCAAGAAACTGAAAAACACTTAACCTTGGGTAAGGGCTATTCTTGACTGCCTTCTGTCCGTACTTTCTCCACCTGTACCCATCTTCAAGATGATCGATCTCGCTCTTAGTGAGGAAAGCAAACCGCGGTTCCCTTTGTTTTTTGTCCTTTTTTGGCTTGTTTCTGATCATATATTATATAAAAAAAATGTTACAACACAATTGAAGAAATTTCTAGGTATATCTAATTGAACTAATTTTCTTTTAACATTAATAATCATGCACATAAAATATAATTGATGTATATGTGAGTTAGGGTTTGTAATTTGTTGTTCGTTATGATGTTATTTTCTATTTGAAGAACCAACTGAAGCAAAATTGTCAATCGATGATCATGAAACTGAGAGGAAATGAATGGGTTGTAGACAGATCGTTTATATCTTTCAAGAGGTAGAGAAATTAAGTCTTTAGTCATAGAAAGACTTTGAAAGATTACTCTGATCATTTAAAAAGATAAAATATGGGAAAATGATTATGCAAACCCTATTTAAACCTGTACAAATATAGAAGAAATCCAGTTCGAGAATGAAATCTCATATGATTTTTATCAAGAACAAGCCAAGAAGCAAGATTTATATATCACCTACCCAGCTTTCTTATTCTTCTCTTGATCTCCATCTTCACGGGCTTTCGGTTGCTTATCTTTCTTGTTGTTCTCAGAATCTGCATCAGCTGCTGCCTCGTTAGACGAGGAAGAAACGGAAGAATTCGGGGTAGATGGATTCTCATTGATTCTAGCTGAGTCTCCACCAGCACGTAGAGTACTAGTTTTCTTATTATTTGAAGCGTCTTCTATGGGACTGATCACTTCAGATGATGAGCACGAGACGTCAAAAGCTCTTGATAGAGTGTTGTAATCCATGGAGCCATGTAAACAGTCAGTGAAGCTCATACTGTAAGAGCTTGGATCAAACCCTTGTAGGCCTTGTGTGGGTGGTGAAGGACGTTGATCATTATACATGATAGGATTTTGATTTTGATGATGATGATCTTGAAAGAAGTTGAAGGCTAACCGGTTAAGTCCTTGAGGTGTAGAGTCGAAAGGATCGTAATGAAATGGGGTTTTCTTCTCACTATTCGACATAGAAGAAACACAGGAGTACTAGTACTAGGGGTGATGAAATTGGAGAGCAGGAAGATGATCAAAATCAGAGAAAGGAAGAGAGAGATTTAGGTTCAACAGACCTTTGCTTTATTCTTGTTTGAAAGTGAGGTTCGTGTTAAAATTTTGTCCCACTTTTATTATTATAAAAAAAGATAGAGAGTTGTTTGGACGATAGGTTTGGCCACTCTCCATTATTTCCTTGTAAGACTTTTAATCCTGTGTATGACTAGAAAAAACTTTACTCCCTCGTTTTTTTCCCTTTAATTATTTTTATTTAATTTTCAACCATGAAAATGTGAACAAAAATGGAATGCATGCAAAATTGTTCATACCACTAAGTATACATTTTCAAAGTCTTATTCATGATAATATCTTAAAGTAATTTTTGTTTTTATTTTAAATAATATAATATTTTGTACTACTTTCTATATATTATTTTCAAGGGTTTTATAACAAAAATTCCATCGTTAATTAATTAAAATTATTCCCATAAACTAATCTCTTAAACAGTTATTTATATATAATTCTATTCGAACTAATTTCAAACACACGAGAGCAGAAGAAGCGGAGGACCAGACCAATCACATAAAAAAACTATGACTGAGGCTTGACCATCCACCGGTTGAAGGCGGTCACCATCACGTTGCAAAGGTGGTCAATATTTACAACTTTACGGTTGCTTTTTATTTGGGTGAAGATCGGCTTACACGCGTCATAGATTGGGCACCGGCAATTGACCCCGACTGGCACGTGGGAGAAATTTTATTTTGATTTTTAATATTTTGCTACTACAGTTATGTTGTAGCTGACTGGGGTTTCACGTCATCTCACCGCCGTGTCCTTCCGAATTTTATGGCACGCTTCTGCGTTCATTCTTGCCCAAGTCAAACTTCACCTCTCAAAACGATAATGATGTTACCCTTGTTCTTTTCATACCACCATAATTGCATATTCCTACGAATTATTTAAAAAAAAAAAAACTAAATTAATCTATAAATATAATTTAAATAAGATTTGTTCATATTGATGTATGCCGGACTTTATGTTTATTACCACCTTTATTAATGTCCTTTCACTTTTATTTCTCAATTTGTTATTAAAAGTTCTCAAAAAATGCTAAAATTATCATTTGATTTTTAGGACTACTACTTTTTTTACTTAAAGTTTGCATCCAGCTAGTTTTCTTTGAACAGCAATGCAATTTTTGTTGCGTTGTACTCTTCGTTTACTAGTTTTTTCGGCATGATTCACAAGTCTGACTTTGTTTGGGATAGGCAGATGCTAAAAGTGTTCAATTATTTTACACTTTATTCGTAAGGGAAATAAGCGCTTTCGATCTGCGTCAATCCCCCCTTTTGAAATCGAAGAGAAACCTAAATACAGGTTTACAAACATTTTACAGGCCTTGTGGCTGAATAGTGAACCTAGTTTGAAAATACATGAATGAGAAAAAAAAAAAAAAAGTATACAAATATCATACAGTATAATTTAAAAAACATAATAATAAAATATGAATACATGAAAAATATATCATGTATATATAAGTTTAATATAACGTATTATCAATAGTATATTTTTAAAAAATACAACAATATAAATAATAATTTTAGCACTTTCTATAAATGATCTTGTTAAAATCAAGATAGTCTTTTAAATGTAAAACATTTAATCGATCATTAAATTTAATATAATACAATACATGATGAAAATTCAAATGATAGTCTCAAAATCTCAAAAATAATTCATGCAAAAAATTCAATTATAGTCCCTCAAAAATTCAAACTAAAGTTGTATAAATGTAACACAATCAATATTCAACTTATAGTCTATAACACAAAATATATAAACAAACAATAAGAACTCAATTGATTTATTTTAAATTTGGTGAAAGAAATTTTTAAAGAACAGATTAATAAATCAGGATATTTTATTTTTCTATTTTACATATACAAAGAGATTTATTAATAATAGATAATTTAAGTAACCATGCATAAAGAGACACACAGTATGATATTGGCTATAGGCAGATTTTTACATAAGGAATGCGTCCCTTGATTTTTTAGATATTATTCTTCTCCTATATTATCAAATAAGAGGTGGGACAAATCTGACACTTTGAAGTTGATTTTCCAGCAAGGGCGTTAAAGTCAAGGCAATCGTATTGAAGGCTCTGTATTGAACATCTAGCTAGGATAAGAGGTAAGTAGGGGTGTTGATTAATTTCATTTCCTTTGTTTAGAATACATATGGATTGAACTGTTGCTTGGTGGATGGAGAATCATGTTAAGGGTTATTTCGTAAATTGCAAAAAGTGATCTTGATTATAAAAAACACAAGTTTATGGTTGTATCTTGAGTAAGTTTAATGATGAAATTTTCTAGAATTAAAATGTTAGATTGATGTTATTTTTAATGTTTTCATCACGCCAAATTATGTAATTATATGTTGTGATGTTTGAGATTATGATCATGTTAAGACATAAGCAAAATCTAGTTTGAATGGCTTGAATACGAGAAATCCAAAACTTGATGTACGATTGTACCAAGTGTAGGCACGATAGTGCATCTTTGTAACATTAAAGGCTAAAAGCAAGCATGCATAGGACATGCACACTCATTTATTGATAAAATATAGACTCCAACATTGATGAACAATTGTCCAAAGGACTCATACATCCATTAGTGACACATAGGATAATAGGTAATGCATGTAAAATGATGATAGTACATTTAAGACACACATGGTTATAAGGAAGTGAATGGTTTTGACAATGGCGATAAGGTTTACAATCATGCATAAAACATGAAAGACCATGCTTAAAAGATGGCATGCACAATTGTGAAAGGGAAGCCATGACCATTCATGTGAAGATCATATGAACACCCATTGACAAGTAATGCACGATCATGTATTAGAGGGAAAATGAACAAATATTTAAGAATTATGTACAATCATTCATACAGATGTCCCATGTGACATTTAAGAATGTATATGGTACATTGAAATACCAAGATATGTCTTAAATAGAGAATAAAATAGGGCATGAAGAATTGAAGGATGTACATTAGGTAAAAGTCAAATGGAGACCTAAGATAAGACTATTCATGGGTTTGAAAGAATGAAGTTAAAAAACATATTTTCGAGATGAGACAGAATATGAGATGATGAAAAACATGTTTTTCAGATGATTAGGTGATGAAATGTGACATAGAGATTATGAAGAAATGTATATGGGGCCTAGATACCTCGAGAGTACTTATGAGCGACTGAAAGTTCTTATAGATCATGAGATATGATTCCACTAATGAAAACAAGTATTATATGATATGTTTTCAAGAAGGCTATTGCGAGAGGGCATCCGTGATGGCATTGACTCATAGATAGGGTTTTGATATAGTCCATCGACTGGTTTTCGCTATAGTACATGGTATAATTGAGGTATATCGATTAGCATCTAAGATAAGACATGTTACGGAATAAAAAGCTTGTTGATTGACGTATATAGTAAGACATATCAAGACCATGAGTTTGTCGATTGGAAAGCACAATCAAAAGAACCAGAATATAGATAACCTTTTAGATAAGTTACATAGTTAGAGTATTGAATCTCTTTCATAGCCTAATCTAATCAATATAGAATGAGATATGGAATAATGATAGAATAATCGACTTTCACCATAGATTTTGATAGATATATTGTATATGTTAACATTCTAAGTCATTTGAGATAAGGTAGAGACAAACCCTAGATGATAAGAGAAATTAAAATACAGAATGCAAGATAGATTTTGAAAGGGGATAGATACGGTATGAATGTTATAAGATATACATTCCTACGTAGTGTTTTATTAATCATCTATTTTTGTTTAATTATGTAGGTTAAATATGATGTGGTGGCAATGACATAATTGGTTAACGATTAAGCAACACGAGACAAACTCTGCATTTTTTTAGATGTTTTTTTATTTATGTTTTGGCTTCTTGTTTCATACTTTGTTATTGACGTTTGGATTGTTTGAGTATACATTATGATAGATATATTTGGTTTGTTGATTTATAACATTTGGATTGTTTTTCCTTGGTAATTTCGATATGAAGGGAACTTTAATAATTTTGAAATGTTTGGATGTTTTATTTGCTTTAAATACTTATGTTGGTTAAGATTAAGTGACACTTTTCTTTAGAGAATAACACTTCCAAAATGGAGTGTTACATATAGTTTCATTATTTCCCAAAGAAAAAAAAATTCAAAAATACTACAACCCATAGTATGATCGTTTAATAGCATTTAATATTATAAATATATAAAATATGTATTTTATAGTATGAACTACGCTATATTGCTCTTATAAAATGTATATATTTACTAACCGGGATAGTGAATTGCACAACCAAACAACAATACCATGCATAGTGAATTGGACGGATTAACTATATTTCTTTGATAAACATTTGACCTTTCGTCCATTAATGCTTAAAAATATGCAACTCATCTTTAATTATTCGCTCTTAATCAAATAGTTGAACTTCATTTTGCATAAACACTATGCAAAGTCAATTATACATCCAACAACATGTAATGTCGTTTAAGATTTAATTTATTAACAGGATGTGTATTATATAGAGTCGGTAATATTTGAAAACTATTTATTTTGTATCCAATTCAATAATTTTCAAAATCTAATAATAGTATCGGCCACTATCATAGACGATATGCATCATTTAGGTAAGACGTTTGGATTGCAGCCCATTTGCAATATTTTATGACTATATTAATTTGAGTAAAATACCAGGTCAGGAATATTTAGTAGTTTTTTCAGTAGAAGATCTGAATGCATTATACATGGCGGTTACAAAGATGACAAGTGAGAATGTGAATTTCCCTTCTCATACATGCATAATCTGGAAGGAATATTAAATGCCCCACACTTCTGATAGAAGACAAAAATAAAAATAAAGCCCACAACGAAATGAATAGATCTAGCTTGAGATTGTTGACCTTTTTGCCCTCTCCACCTCAATCAATAACTAAAATATGGTACATGACCTTGTATTGAAGCATTAGTCAACGGAGACGAGTTAACTGTTAGGTTTGGGAAGTAATAAGAACCTCATAAACACGTAAAAATACAGATGTAGGTATGATGAAAATTCAACTTAACAAAATGCTTTGACCCCGGACTTTCTCTATAAAATATTCCAGCAATTCGATCTGCATTAAGAACAAGCAAATTATTTAATATTAAGCAATAGAAATTTAAAAAACTGATTGATCAAGAAAGTATATTAACTTGAGCATGGGTGAAAGGCAGCCAGGGATTGAAAGAATTAAAGCTCCAAACAAAATGGCCGTCACCACATCGATCACAAATCACTAACTATTGTCTTCTTTTTCTTTGTGATGGAATTTAGACATAACATGCCATTGCTAGAGCTGGTGACATCTGGTATTACAGAATCCACATGCACTAACATGTGGTGATTGTATGCAACGCTCTTTTGAAAATGAAATGTAAGGTCGATGAAAAATTGAAAAGGATACATAATTATTAGTGCCTCTAATCAGCATCTTTGAACGTAGGATTTTGTTTCTCGTTCTTTACATGTTAGGCAACTGAGTTTTTCCAACCAAATTTCATCATGACCATAGATTATAATAATTATATTTGTTCACCTAACCTGGGAAAATATATTTCCATAGTACGTCTACTAATTGCGATCATGATATAAACGCACCTCTTACAAGTTCAAATTGTGTGCCAAATTTCAATTTTGGGCGTATTATAGCAACTTCTTACAGAAAAATTACTGGTGTAATCAATTCAGTAAATAAGTTCTCAAATTTATCATAATATTTTGCTCGCAAAAGTTCTGCATGATGTAATCAAATCCAATCTTGTTTTCGTGTTTGATAGATCGAGCAAGCTTCGCTGCAACTCACACCCAAGTTGAAAACATGTCTTTATTATTAGATGTAGATACATAAATAAATTAGATATCGGTATCTTTCAGGTTGGTATCTTAACTAACAAAAGCGAAACTAAGCAAGATGTTGCGTCAATACATTTAATCAATTGTTTGCAGGTTTGGTTTATATCCCGCTGTTTTTTAATGATTTATGTCTATAGCAATTCACTTGCTTGTACTATTAGTTCAAACACAAATATGAAAGGATTTTTAGTTTCACTCTAGTTAAGCTTTGAACCATTCTTGACTGTGAACGCCAACCACTATTGTGTTTAGACAACCAGAGAAGAATCTATACAAGGTCCCAAATTTACCCAATAACATCTCATTTTACTTAAATATAAAATTCAATTTCTGAACTGTTCAAACATCTGCTAGACCACTGAAGAATTTGACATCTATATGTAAATTGTTACTAACCAAAGTACTTTATTTGAAAGTAGCATAAATGAGGCTATAGTAGCAATAATTAGGATCCGATTAGACCTTAATATATACTACTATATAATATGGATATAAATATGATAGTGAAAATAAAGAGAAGAGACATAATAATTGTAATGTGGTTCGACTTAATGACCCATATGTCTACATCTATGACACAACTATTAGTTTATATTTCACACGTAGGATGAATACACAAGATAAAGTATAGATATGTATCTATATGTATATGTGGCAATTTGAGTACAACTAAACACCAACTTTTCTTCTCTTAATGATAATTTATATTTATAGATTTATGATGAAAAGTTACAATCAAATTAGGATAATTAAGGGATTCCTAATTCAAATATGATTTAGAGGATTTGTTCTTATTTTAATTGAACTAAAAAAAAATATTACAATTTCAAAAATATCCCAATTAAGAAAGTGAATATATTTTTTCCCTATTTGTCAAGACAAATAAGAAAATCCTTGGGGAAGATTTGGAATACTTTTCCTAGTAAGTTGAGGTCTTCTCACTACCTCAAGCTAAAATGTTTACTTGTGTCTTTTGTCTTATGGTGGACATAAAGTATTTCTTAATCGTTAGTCTTATGATTAGTCATTGGTTGAGATGGCTTAGACACTTCTCTATGAAGAGATTGTTCTCTAGTAGATATTTTGTAGGCTGAAAAAATATTGTATAACAATTGTCTTTTAGTTCTTGAAGAGTAAGGAGGACTTCGAGAGCTTAAGCTGTTCTCTTTATTACATAAGTTGTTGTCACGTGGAGATTACCATGTCTTTTTTAATAACAATCTCTTAGTTGACATCATTATGATTCTACACTTTTGAGTCGCATATTAATTCCATCATTTTACTTTCTCACAAAATATGATTACACATGCACACATGTCCGAGGACTACATTGAATAGTCAAGATTGGTTCCTGTTTGCTCTTTTTTTTTTGCTACAAAAAAAAAAAAAAAAAAAAAGAGTTGGCTAAAGCCTTTCATGCTTCACAACTTTTCTTTCTTTGCTACTTTTGTTGGCCTTTTGATAGGGTTGTTTTATACTTGTTAATGATAGGAATATTAAGATTATGAGTTACTCAACTGTGAAAGTCTCCAATTATAAAAGGTTTTGATGTGTTTTGCTATTTTGGTGCAAGTGAGAGTTGAGGCATCCTTCTAGATATTACAAAAGAGACAAGTTTGGAGTTTGAGTCTTTTTTAGAGGGTGATGAATGAGTTTCAATATGACTTTCTACATTAGTCAGTAAGGGTGTGCTTTCTTATTGTTGTAATGGAGGGGATTATGCATTCCTCATGGAAGCACATTGGTGTTTTATATCATAATTAAGATTAGATTCGAATTAAACAAATTCAAAATTGAGCTTGAACTCAGCTTGGATGAGCTCAAGCCTAATATTTAAAAGTTGATGAGCTCAAGCTTGTAATAATCTCAACTTGTGAGCCAAAAAAATGCAATTTAAATTGACTAAAACAATATCTTTTTTGCCAATGCATATCAAAATAATGTTGTTTGATCATTTGACATGTCTGACAAATTGAATAGAGCTAAGTCAAAGTCAAGCTTGACTTATTTCAATTGAGCCTAACTCTAGCCTAAGCCTAAGCTTGGTCTCAACTCTTGTAAAGCTGAGCCGAGCTTGAACCCTAACTATAATGGCTTTCCTAATATGGTTGTGCTGGATTCCACACCATAAGCTTACTTTATTGTTAAGCAGAGTTGATACACAAGTCTTGTCTTATATCACACCCTAGACTCTAACAAAAAGGAATTATATATGAGGGACACTTATATATTTGGTGTCAAGGTCAGGTTAAAGGTGACGAGGTCATTCAAAGGGGTCTTCAAAGCGTGTCTAAAAGGCTTGATCTTCCATTGGAACTTGACCCTTTCCTATAGAGGTGTAACTATGCTAAGTAGATATAACTATTACGTTAGTTGTTTTATTATCTCCTTCAATGACATAGTCTCACCAGTCGATTTGTGTTTGTAATATACACTTCTTGATTACATATGATGATATGACCTCAAGGCACAAATAAAGATTCAAAATGTCTAAAATCTTCAAAGTAGGAATGTTTTTATTCATACATCTAATTTCAATCCCTAACCTTCTAACATGAGTTACTCTTCCAGCATATGGAAGACGATATCAACCTGATATGAATTATCTTTTAAACATCAAATTTAGTGTCTTGATTGTTTAGGTGCATTAGTGCATTTCAGATAAATGTTATAAGCATCATAAGCTCGACACATTAAGGGACAAAACCTTTGTTGACTTAATTTATGTTTTAAAGCATAAAATAGATTCCAAGATCTACATTTGACCACATTTTCTTGTGAGATGCAACATGCATTAAGGTAATCATGCAAGTTTGACTTACAAGTTTAGTGGATACTATCGTTGTGCCTTTTGAAGCCAATTATAGTACCAACACATAAAGTGTTTCAGTGGATATTGTTCTTCAATTAAAGTCTTATTCCACAAGTTGAGAGAGTTTATCCATAGATTATCGTTCTATGCTTTGGGCTAGATGACTTGAGACACATCACTTATTGTAGTCAAAGAAATTGTCACCATGCTAGGAAAGTCTGGACCCTTGGATTCCATTATATCAATATTTATGTCAAAAGATCTTTTTATTTTCCTTTAGAGGTTGATATAAGGAATGTTAAGATAGGACAATAGGGATTATAATTATGTTGTCTATACATGATATTTATGGCATTGTTTATTGATATTAGACATTAATCTCATTTATTGAATGTAGCATCCCAGTTTTAGAAAAGCCCTTAGGGGTAGAGTTTTGGGGTTAGAAATAGAATTCAGGAATAGATTGGGAGTTTATCAGAATTCAGGGGTGAGTTAGTAATTTTTCAGAGCAGTGTGGCCTTCGTATGATGCCTTTAGGGAGGTTTTAATCATGCGAAGCGCGGGAAATGGATTTCATCCATTTTCCCAGGTGCACTCCCGTGCGCCAAGCCTGCACACCCGTGCAGGTGGGATAAAAGAGAGAGAGAGACGGGAGATTTGCTTTTCTCACCCATTTCAGCCAGCTTTCTTCTCCTTTTCAGCAGCTTCCAGCCCTAGGAGAGAAGTCCAGTTTCCAGCAGCTCCCAATCCAGCCAAAGATCAGAGAGAATAGCTTGAGTTTAAGCTTCCAGCAGCCATGTCGAGAGGTAAGTGTTTCTTACTCTCTCCTTCAGTTTTCCAGCTTGTTTGATGTGGATGGAAATGTGAGTTTCCATTCCTGGCTTGAGATGCTATGCTTGTATGTATGTATGATGATGAGATGATGATTATATGTTGATTGCCATGCTTATTTTCCACCCAGAACCATGCATGCTTTGCTGTGTGTGTGTAGTGTGAGAAAACTTGATGTGTTAATGGTGGAATCAGTAGCAGTGGATGGATGTTGAAATTAATGATTGATATGTGTTATTAGAAGTGCCATTTATGCATGTTTCCAGTTAATTTTAGTTTGGATGAGGTTTGGGTTGGTTTCCAGCGCGTTTCAGATGAGCCATGTCTGAGCAGAGCAAGACACACGACCGTGTGCCCCGCAGGAGCACGCCCGTGTGCCCTTGTTTCTGCAAGGACACGGCCGTGTGCACGAAGTGCACACGGGCAGGAAACGCAGACACACGACCGTGTGTCCTGAGGGACACGACCGTGTGTCCCATTTATTGCAAAAATGGCCAGAATTCCAGAGAGCACACACGACCGTAGCACGACCAGCACACGGCCCCGTGTGCTGGGGCACACGCCCGTGTGCCTTTGCCTGCACGGCCGTGTGTGTGTGTTACACGACCGTGTGCTTTCCTTGCACGGCCGTGTGTCAGCCAGTTTCTTCCAGAAATTCAGAAATTGATTTATTAAAGGTTTGGTAATCCATCCAAAGGCAATCAGACATCAGATAATTCAGAATTCAGTTAAGAATAGAAGCATATGCATTCAGAGCATAGCATATAGTCTGAATGAGGATCCAGGGATCCGAATTCAGTAGTTTTCAGCAGTCAGAACCCAATCTATGGGTTTCAGTTTTGGGGTGAACTCGAGGGGGCATCTGTGGGACCCAGCTTTCTGACACCAGTCAGTCAGCTCAGCAGTATATCAGCAGATCAGTTTCAGCTTTCTAGCCAGTAGCTAGAATGTTCAGCCCACTTGGCCAGGATGCCGAATCCCTGTGTTCATCAGCCTGATCAGCACAGCAGGTACCTTCGGGTACATTCAGTTAGATGCTCAGATACATGCATCATCAGTCATTTTCAGATTCCAGCTCAGCATGTCATTTCATATATTCATATTGACATGCATTAATCAGAAATCAGTAACCAGATAACAGAATAATCAGATAACAGCAGTAATCAGATAAATCAGATTCAGTGCCAGCAAGCGATTAGATGCATGAATAGGGCCGATCAGGTATGCATGCCCTTGTTTGCTGCTTGCGTGGGTTGAGGGAAGTAAGGAATGCTTACTGGGTGATCTTTATCACTCATCCCTTTCCTTCTTCCTTCCTTTTCAGGTCAGTTTGCTGCTGGTGAGGAGCGGGTGGATTGAGACTGGCGAGGAGGACCTCACACACACTCTCCAGTTTGTATTTTATTTTCAGTTGGACCTGTGAGGTCTTGTACTTGTACGTTTTGTAAATGTATATGTACTCAGATGTAAAACAGTTGTACAGAGCAGTTATATATATATAGTTAAGCCAGTTGGGCTCATTGTATATTTCAGTTTCAGCTTCCGCTTGCAGTGTAAATTAGATCAGCAGTAGTATTGCCTTTTCGTAGGATTCCCGTCTCGGGTACCCAAGTTCCAGTTTATTGAATAAAAGATCAGTTTCTTTCAGCAGCAGGGGTACTCGGGGCGGCGGATCCTACATTGAATACCAAGTAGTCTTGTTGATTACACTGTGTAAGTTGGATAATTTACACATGTTAGAGGGCTATGTTTTGGACAACAAAGAAAACTTTTAATTTGACCTAGGTTTGTCTATAAACTTGGTAAGTGCCTTCATATTTACTTTCAAAAAACTTTGAAGTATTCTCTCGATTCAAATTCGTAAGTAGAGTTTGCGGTTCATTAACAAAACCACTTCATTTTGTGAATAAATCATGAACTCAAAACATTCCTAAAACTTGTAAAATTTACAATTTACCTCTAAACCTATGATTATATGATATTTATATTCTTAATTTGTTTGTTTTTTTTAGTGTAATTATTAAATCTTGAAACTATTAGAAACATTAAAATAAAAATAATCTTGTTCAAAAATTTTAATAATGAAAGATAAAATTATAACAAAATTAATATTAGTTTGACAATATTTTAATATATAAGATAAAAGTGATAATTAAATTTTTTTTTTTTATATTATTTATCATATTACTATCAAAAATATTGTCACGATTCAATTGGCATGCTTTCTACAGCAATTTTCGGAGAGCAGCGATAATTAATTTAATTGAGGTGAGAAAGCACAAGATTTGAATTTAGTGTTATTATATTTTTATTATTTTCAAGCAAGGACATATTAGCCCTTGAAATTATTTCATTTTTCGAGGGTGAGAGGGGAGGATAAAGATTTTGGCAATATGTTTTTTATATCAATTCTAATACAAATGTACATCGTGATTTTCTTCTTGGGATTCTAGATGGCCAAAAAATGTTTGAGGTGGTGTTAGCCGAATTATACAATAAACACTTTATTATAATCTTAATCTAGCTCTATTTTTAGAAATTAGACTCACCCACTGCACAACATTTGTCTTCTTAGGCTTATTTTTGGTTATTCTACATTATTATAACAATACGATGATGCCTAAACATATATATATATATATATATATAAAGGTTGAAAGACTTAATTCCACTTAAGGATTTTGAAAATAATGAAGTTTTATTTATTAATTTTTAAATAAATAAATAACAACTTATGAATTATTTTTTTTTATTTTGTTAATATTTTTTATGAAATTATCAAAATACCTTAAAAAAATATGAATATAAAATTAAAATGAATTTTAATATAAAATAATATTAATATAATAATAAAAATATTTAAAAAATAATAAAGTAAAATTTGAATCGTAATAATGATCGAAATACTAACCAAGTGATTAAAAATAATCATTTGGTTCTGTTAGTGGTTAGATCTAACTATTTTCGTCATCAAAAATAGTTAAAAACAGTTAATATGTTTGAAATTGATTGTTTTCAAGTCATATTTGATAGCAAATATAACTATATTTGATCGTCTTTGTCATTAAAACAGTTAAATCAAATCATTAATCAAACCAAGTAGTTATTTTTGATCATTTTGTTAGGATTTTGACGACCATCGCTACTATCGTTTTTTTCAAATTTTATTTTTTATTATCATATTTTAATTATTTTTACTATTGATTTTGGTTAAAAGATAAGTGTTTAATGTTCCGTCTGAAAATTGATGAATAAAACATTGTCATTTGAAAAAAGTTAGGGTGGGTTTAAGTCTTTTGGCCATGTATAAATCCTTTTTCAAGAAAATCTTGCATTGCAAATACATGATCCTATCATACCATGCACTTGGCAATAGCACACCGCATTTTGAGGCCATGAATCATAATCCACATCAAATCATGAGTGTGATACATAGTAGTAAAGCATAAGCAATGGTAAGTCTGACCAATCACCGAAGATAACTTAATTAATACTCTAATTGCCGAGGATGATGAAGTAGGAGCTTGTCAAAATCATCTTTTTTTTTTAAAGGTAGTTGGTTGGTATGGAGCAAACTGAGATGACATTTCCCTATTCGATTTTAATAAAACAATAACAATGGGCTCCGAGTCTTCTCGGACGTCTTTTCATGCGGACCAATTTTTTGATAGCCCCTTCTTACCAAATCAAGAAACTCATCAAATGTTTAGTCAAAGGAATTCTAGGCCCACTTTTCTAGTCTTCAACTTGAAATTAGGCATCAAAAGGCAAAGCACCTTTTTTTGTAGGGTCAAGAATCATAAAAACATGGTCGCTTCAATTACAGCCTTAATTAATTTTCTAAATACAGCTTTACAGCTTATACTTAAACCTTTAATCAATCCCAACGCGTATGATATTTTAAGTCAGTTTAATAATATAAATCCATTCATTATTTTATACAGTACAGATGGACTGGAGGGTATCCACAGTATTAAATAATTTTTGTGTGGGTTTAATAATTTTGAAAAACTTGTAAACATTAAATTTAATTAGTAAGAGGTATCTACCATGAAGCCCTTTTTTTTTTTTTTAATATTCAAATTAAACTGGTGCATAGAAATTCGATGTCCATATTAGAGGATTTTTCTTGCTGATATTATTAATCATTTTTAGATATATTTTAAATAGCATAATAAATCAGTAATATTGGAATTGGGTTGGTCTTTCAAGTAATTATATTTTCGAGTTTGATGGCACATAATATCTATAATTTTTTTTTATTATTTCTAATGCATTCATACTAAAATCATAAAAATAGTACTACTAATACCTAAATATTTATTCTTTTGTTGTTTTTTTCTTTAACAAAAACATTTTAAGTACATCTACATAATTATCTTACTTTTTTTCTATAGTTTTCTATTTGATTATGAGTTTCCTCTTCCAAGTACTCGTCCATTTGGCCCCTAGATATGTTTATTATTATTTTTTAAAATTGTAATACTTGAGTCTTTAATTTTTTTTTTTTTTTTTTTTAATTGTGGGTACATGCATGAACCACCTAAAAAAATCATTACAAGAACAGATAAAACATATACGATCCAAAAACTAATAAAAGCCCATTTCGCCAAGTCTAATTCATTATGGTGACTTTTAAAGGCAGAGGAAATTGGTTCGCATTCCCATTTTCTTTTCAAAGCGGTATCAATCCTGACATATTACACTTTTCCTAACTTAGAATGACATAACAATTACTCCACTTATTTATGTAAGTTAATAAATGGAAGAAATATTCATAGAATATTGTTTTCTAATTCCTTCCACCATAATAAATTTGGCGCATTAAGTTTTGGATACTCTTGAAAATTTTGATGTAATGAAATAAATCATGCAAACTTTTCAGATGTATGTCTTGTGTTATATCCAATGTTCTTTCTTGGGTAAATATTCAAGAATAAATTACATTTTTTGACTTTGAGGTTTTACTTTAAAACACTTTTTCACAATTAGGTGATATAAATAATAATTTTTCATTTAAAATCAAATTTATCAAAAAAAAATGGTCTAAAATTATCATTTTATTTTTAGTATTTTATATTTTAAAATCATTATATAATCTCCAACTTATAAAATTAGATAGGAATATCAATGATGTATAATTGTATATTTAGGATAAATGATCATTTTTTAAAAATATTAGCGATGAGTGATGATGAAATTTTAGGAGGTTTTTAGAAATTTGAAAAAAGTATAGAGATTATTTGAAAATTTAAAATTCCAATATACTTTTTCATAATTTTAAAAATATTAGTTGCTTCCAACAACAAAATTTAGTAAAATACAAAAAATTAGGATTGGATATTAGTTTTTCAAAATATATGAGATAAATATAATAATTTTCTAAACAAGAAAGGAAAAATATTTATTTACTCTCTCAAAGTTTTAAAAATTAACATTTACATTCCCAAAATATTGTTTACGTTTATGTCATTGTAAATTTAGAAGTTAAAACTCAGGCTTAAAGTATTTGAGTTTGGAATAATAAATAAAAATAATCTAATATCACCGTACTCAATCAATTGAACATGATTTTAAAGGAAAAAAAATAAAACAAACCCGAGATCTAAATTATAGAGAAGAGAAGATAGAGAACCGTGTTTGAAGTTTGCCCTAATTTTTATAAAATGAATTCAAGAAGAAGCCTTATAATAATTTCGTTCTCAATTTATACAAGTTATAGGTCTGATTTGGCAATCCATGTGCACTCAAACCAGAGTCGTTGTTCTCCTATTAAGAAAACCCGAACCTTTAAGATCTCAGCCATTGATTTTATACTAGCAGCCTTTTAACACTTCCATTTGCCTTTATGCTATGTGAACTTGTACTGCTCAGCACTGTTAACAAACTTCAAGATACAATCTTCTGTAACTTCATTTTCAACACCCTGCAAGGATGGAAAAGTGTTTTTAGATCAAATCTTGGGCGGAAAAATTAATTTACTCAATATATAATAGTCCAGATCTGGACAAGAAATTTTAAATTACTAATTTATCTTTTTCATAATTTTACAAAATTATCTTTAAAACTTAATACAAATGTTCATTGTTCTTATACGGAGTTTTTGAATTACATATGTGAGATTTATTATATAAGTTTTAGGCTTTACACAAGCTAGATTAATAAATTACGCATTTTCAGATTAATACATGCATGCTTCCTACATAATTTTTCTATATATTGAGTTCCTTCTCATATTACATATAATTTTGTTGACAAATCATATGTAACAAGTGGGGTTTTATTTGTAAACAGAGTTCAGTTACAACAATTAATCTCACGCGTGAAGCAAGTAATGCATCAAGCTTTTCGGTCTTGTAATGCAACATCAGCCTTGGTGTAGCCCACACCAACCTGCACCACGGGCTCTGACTCTATCACCCTCAAAATCATTTGGCCACTACTATTTCTTGTGCACCTTCCCTGCTTACTGTCAAGCTGGACAGAAGGTCAATATTAGGGTGACTGCAGTTTCTCTAGGCCTATCTCCCTGCCCAGAGCCAATACCAAGTGCTTCATCACCATCAGCGTCCTCTCTAATGGCAGCACAAGCCCCCACGAAGGACATCGCTCCCTCTCTCCAATTGTTCAAGCAATGGTCCTCGTTGATTACCTTTGCAACTTTTTCATTGCAGGATTAGTGTACTAGACAGGTTTCTCATATTATATGTTGGGTCGATCTATCTTCAGTTGGACATGATTATTTGAGTTAACTGCATTTAAAACGCGTAGGGTTCAGGATATCTTCACTGTAGTCGTTATCAGTAATCTGTAAATTATAATAGGTATAAGATAATGAATGACACCTGAAGACCTTAAGACCTTGACACATTATTTTTTCATAGCCGGAGTTCTGTAATTAATTACAAGCACAGCAAACTCATTAAGTAGTTCCTATTTTCTGTGATAAAGAGGATACTATATATAAATTAAAAGTTGGGGAACATTTGATTCATTATTTTTATAATATGAAAGTTTATATTATTCTAGGATCATATGAAGTACTTATATATTAAAGAAAATAAAGATGTATCATAATTGTAACACTGACTTCTAATAATTTCATCTTTCTTTGCAAAAACCAGGCAAATATATATGAATATTCTGAGTGAAATTCCTCTGACACGATGAAAATCCTCTATGTTAATTGTTACCTTATAATAATTATAATTGAAAGCTTGATGTTGATACTACGTCATCAATATATATATATATCCAAGCGCCGTCCCTTTGTGACAAATTCATTTATTGGTCTTTTATCTTTTATCCTGGTTGATTGATAATTAATGGATTTACTAGGAATCTACAGGCTTTATTGATTGATAATTACAACAAAGGACTTCTAACAAGACCTTTCATGTTGGAGATATTATTAGTAAGCTACCTCTTTCGCACTTGTAATTTCCTTTTTGCCTCTATTTTCTGTTCATTCAGTACTTTCATGGGTGATCTTCTGATCGCATTGTAATATTTTAACCCTGATTAACAGTGGGTTTATATATATACACACACACACACATATACACAAACTGTATATGGTGATTATACATGCGGTATTCAACTACAACAGTTATTTCAATATGTTAGAGAAGCAACACAGCAAAATTTTAAGATTTGCAATGCAACTTCTCCCATCGTCAGTTACAACAGTGGGTTTATGCGGCCACTGCCACTGGTATTTTTATATGTTGTGTTGCTGGTCACTGTCAAATTGGAATGAAGGTTGACATCAAGGCCACTCCGTTTTCTCCTACCACAACTGCCATTTCAGCACCAAAAGCAGCGCCTATTTGTGCCTTTTAATCGCCGTGAAGCTACTCGGCCAAGAAAACTGCTTCATCGATCTCTCCATATATATTCTACCTCTTATGAATATTAAACACTGGCATTTCTTTGCATGTAGATGTACAGGTTTGTCAGATATTATTATATTGGTTGGATCTCCTGTAAGTTTTATGTTTCAACTAATTGTTATTTTAATGGACACGGTTATTATGTATATTGATCATTGAAGTAGGTTCTAGTATATGCTTTATATATTGTAATTTATAGTTAAAGTAGTATATTCTTATAATATATGGAGGTTAGCTGTAATGAAACAATTTTATGTTCTTTTTCTTTATGAAAATTTGACCACTTTATGATATTTTCACATCTGGTTCTTGAATTATTCGTCCTGTGTATAAACAGTACACGAAGTTTAGAAGCTTTGTAAATTACACGATCAAAGCAATTTAATCAATTTTATGTGGTTAAATGCATATAGCATTTTAAATTCTCATATATTTATCAACTTTGGAAACGTCTAGCATGTGCCTCCCACCAATATTAAAGCGGGCGCCACAGAGTTACCACATGTTATGCACTTGGTCCCTGACGCACCAGCTAGACTTTCTCATTTACTTCCCAACCAACTTGTATATTTGTTGATAAGTTATTTTGTATTACAGAAAAAGAGAAAACAATAGAAAGCCAATTTAAAGTGTTAAACTCTAATCTTCAATAAAAAATATTATAATTCAGTTACTCCGAAGGTAGAAGTTTACACACTTACACAAAGAAAGAATCTTAAGACTAGGAATACATCACATTAACTCCCTTGAAATAGATCGATATAGATTCAAATTAATTTATGATCATCCGATGTAATAATGAAAATACAGGTAAATAACATGACGGTCATATAAGTATATTATTTAATATTTATCGTAGCACTTGTCAACTTCAGATGCAATTCACTTAAATATTATCCATTTCTGCAGTTTTCTATAAATTACTGAGTTTTCTTAAGCCATTCAGTACATGCACGATGCATCTACTTTCCGACTTGGTTTGCTCACTGATACTGAGAATTTGTGCAGTTAATTTATCAACCTTTTTATATCAACATTATGCATATTATTATTTAGGAAAGGGATAAGAAAAGCTCCGAAGAAGTATTTATGCAAGTAAAGCAAGTCATTTCGTTTGTTAAACAAAAAGCTTGATGAAAGATTATCGATTACTCAGGACGAACTCAAATGTACAAAGTGAAGGAACGTTAAAACAATTCACAAGTGGTGAGGCCTTTTCGCTTTAAATTTGAAAGAATTGTTATAGATTGTAATAGTCAAACATGTAAGTGATTTTATAAAATGTAATCATTTTTATGATACTTATCTAAATAAATATGCTAAACTTTTTACTTTAAAAATATATTAGTTAATTAGAATACGTTTCGACGCATTGCTAGGAAAGCTGATGGGCAGTGTATGTCTGCAAGATAACTAATTAAAGGGAAGAGGGAATTCTATACTCCATAAGTATATAAAACATTATATATACGCTCAAGCACCCTGGATTTTTTCTCATAATAGTTTTGAGTGTTTGACCATTTGATCTCCCTCTTCTCTATATTCCTTTCTTACGCACTTTGATTGATAATTAGTTAATAATGGCTTTTGCTAAGAATGTGTTGGCTTTGCTGTTGTCGACAACTGTTTTTGGAGTCTCACTTGGTGCTGTTTACAAAGTTGGTGATGCTACTGGGTGGACTGTTGTGGGCAACGTTGATTACAATAAATGGGCTTCGACCAAGAACTTACAGGTTGGTGATGTCATTGGTACGTAAATTAATGCCGCCTTTCTGAAGTTTTTATATTTTTCTGTCGAGTTGAAAATAATACACATTAACATGTCATAATTAATATGCAGTATTCAGTTACAACAATCAATTTCATAACGTGAAGCGAGTAACCCATAAAGATTTCCAGTCATGCAATGCAACATCTTCAATAGCTGTCTACACTTCCGGCTCTGACTCTATCACCCTAAAAGATACTGGTCACCACTATTTCATGTGCGGCTTTCCTGGCCACTGTGAAGCTGGACAGAAGGTTGATATCATGGTGACCCCAGTTTCTCTACGCCCAACTACAAGTCCTAATAATGCTCCACCACCGTCAGGCTCCCCATTGACCGCACCGACTCCCACTCCCACAATCAACACTGCTTCATCTCTGCAGTCTTTCATACTTTCGTGGGCTTTATTTCCGCTTGCATTTCTTGTTATTGGTTTTGGATACTAGGCTGGGCGCTTGTGCGGTCGGTTAGCTTTAAATTTAACTATTTTATATTCTAGTTTCAAAACCATGATCATGTTATATGGCTTATTATTTTACTTTGTACGAATTAATTAATGAATGTTAATCTATTACCAATTTATGGCCAAACTTGGAAAAAGTTTTTGTTGAAATGGCAGTGACGTATATTAATTTTCAGAGGGCCAATTGCATATATACTTGATTAATTAATTTACTATTTTATTCAAAATGCCAAGTTTTATTTATTACTGAAATTGTAATTAACAAGATATAGTTTTTTCTGCTCTATTTAACAAACCAGTCATTTTGAATTTCATCTATGAATGTACTTTTAAACCTAATTTCCAATCCTTCTTAGATTGCTCATATATATATATATATATATATGTGTGTGTGTGTGTGTGTGTGTGTGTTCGATTTTCTATGGTAAGGGTGAGATTTCTAAGATGAAAGTAGATATGGATATGTCTTGAGCTAGTTTAGGCTCAATTTGGTATCTGGTTCAAACAATCCGAGTTCGAATTGTGGAAAGATCAACTCATCAAATTTGAAATCAACATCGTGCTAGTGGTGTCATATTGAAACTTGTCTATCCAATATATATACATTTTTTTGCATTTTTAATGATTTTTCTTTTCTTTTTTGACATTACTAGTCATAGCTCAAACAAACCAAGTTTGAATTTGAGTTGATTATTCTAAATTCAAGCCAACTTGAGTTAATCCTTCTTTCAACTTTAGTAAATTTGAATTCACCACTAAATGAAAAACAGTATATATAATTACAAGTCTCATTTTGATAACCTCACTATATTAATTTTATTTTAAGTGAATTACATTTTCCCTCTCAAGGTTTGACCTAAAAACATCTTTCAACTCCTAAATGACATAAATAATACTCTCTTGTCCAACCATACATTAATTTTGAAAAATTAAAATATAACTATTCTATAGATTAAACTTATTCAGTTAAATATATGATAGTTTAGTCTTTAAAAACTTAGAAATCGGCTCCTACAATTCTTTTGAAAGTGTAATTGTTGGTGTCGCTTTTTCACTGATGCCACCATCTCATCATTGTTAGCTCCCACCACCCTCTCTTCCATCATGATATGAAGTGGGTAAATGGAAATTAATCAAATGAATAAAAGAAGAAGAGGAAGAAGGTGAAATTGGTGACAAGTTGAAATCACCAGAAGAGAAAGAAAGGGGTGAGGGTAAAAAGAAAAGGGAAATAAGTGGGTTTTTATATGATTAAATATTTAAAGAGTTGATGGTTAATTTTATTAATTTAGGTTTACACGATAATTTTGAAAAATGAAATAGTAGGATAAAATAGTAATTTCATTTTCTGACACTATGTTAGCTTTTTTCATTAGTTTAGATTAAAAAAAATTATATATGTATCATTTAGGAGTAGAAAAGTGTTTTTAGGCTAACCTTAAATAGGAAAACACAATTTAAGCTTTTATTTTTTTTTTAACTAAATTGAAAAATAAAATATAGCCCGAAAGAGATTAATATGTTAAATAACTTGTATCTAGGCAACAAAAGGGAGAATAACTATTACCCCTAAAACTATACAAAAAGGGTAAATACTTAATTTTAAAGTTGAAAATTGACATTTTTTACCTTTTATTAGGTACAACTGGTGAAATTTATTAATTTTTAGGATAATCACATTTAAAAAACAAAAATACTTTTTATTATTTTTAATGTTACCATAATTAAATAATTTTTGCCCCTCAAATATATGATTACATGATTTTTCAACCTAATTTATTAGAAAAAATTAATTTCAAAACATTCACCGATGAACAGTTATCGTTGACAACCTTTAGTCACAGTAATGGGATGTGATTAAGCCTATCTTGATGTGATGCTAATTAAAATTATACTAAAATTGCATCATTTCATTTAATTTGGAAGTGCAATAAGATAATGAAATTCTAATTAAATGGCCCTGAAAAAATGTGATTAAAGGTTTTAAACAATGAATATTTGTTTCTTACTGTTTCAAAATTTAAATTTTTTTAAATTAAGGGTTTAAATTATAATTTCTAATCAACAAAACTATTATATAATTATTAAAATTAATATTTGATTTTTAGTGAAATGAAAAAAAAAAATCATTTTTCAACTTTAAAAATAATAACTTTAACGTTTTAGCATAGCTCGAATAGAAACCACTCATTCTCTCTCAACAAAAGTGTTAGTCTTCAACCACAAGGTTGAAAGACTATCTTGTCACTATTTTCGTATAAATTAGGAAATAATGTAAAAGTCCTTGATCCTTTTCACATTCGATCCAGATATAAATCCTATAATTAAATTGGCTGTATTCAAAAAATAATTTTAATTGAACTGGCAGACACTCTCTTCAATATGTCTACTCAACAAAATTTGATAAATTTTTATTGGACCAATATATGTGTTACATCTGTTCCGTCCTAATAAAAATTCAATATATATATATATGCCCCTGTATACCGTTTATGCACTCACACATAAACATACAGTTGATCTTTATTCTCTCTGGAGAGTCTGGTGATTAGTGATGGCTTTAGCAGTTAAGAAGACACTAGTTTTCTTAATGATCATAACTGCTTTTCAAATCTCCTCTGCAACTGTTTACAAGGTGGGTGACTCTGCTGGTTGGACGTTGCCTATCGTAGGAAATGTCAATTACAGCGAATGGGCTTCTAGCAAGACCTTTCATGTTGGAGACGTTCTTGGTATGTATTTATTTTTGCAGTTCATTTAAATTTTCTTTTTAGCTGATCTTTTTTATTATGTTTTGTTAACAACGGAGTTTTATATATTATATATGTGTGCGCGGGCGCGCAGTTTTCACCTATAACAACATATTTCATAACGTGGAACAAGTATCCCGGAAAAATTATGAGTCTTGCAATGCAACTTCTGCCATTGCTTCCTACAACACCGGCAACGACTCGGTCACCCTCAAAACGATTGGCTACAACTATTACATTTGTGGTGTTCCTGGTCACTGTCAAGTTGGACAGAAAGTTGACGTCAACGTTACTGCAATTTCTCCTACCACTGCACCAACAACAGCTTGATCTTCACTTGTTCAACCTCTGCTCGGCGTTTATTTTATTTTGCTTTTTCATTTACAACACCTACAGGTTTCTCAGCGATGTTAAATAATACTGTTTGAATCTCTGCGTGATTCATGGTTTCAGTTAACTCTTAGTTTAATGAACTTAATCTTTATGTATATCTAGGAAGCTGCTAAGTTTAATAATATTATGGTTCACCCTATTTCCTATGGGATGTTAATGAAAATAAAGTTTGGGTAAAACTTCCCATTAATTTTGTTAATTTTAGAATACATATTAATACAATCAGTATAGTAAAAAAAAAAGGGAAAAATAATCCTAACAAGCTAAAAAAAAAACAGAAGGAGAAAGTTGCTTCATAACAAGAAAGAGTTATGAGGTAAAAAGGGTACAACATAATTTATACAGTAATACAGAATAATTGTTGCTGTAAAAGTACACTGCATAATTTCCAACGTATCTAACAGATTATTTGGATCAAAAGATTTGTTTATTTACTGAATATAAACCATCACGACAATTTCATTTTTATTCCAAAAAATACGGAAAATATGTTAAATAATTTGGAAATTTTATGCACAGTGAAGCTATGAGACAGTGCCACATGAGCGGGTATGGTGTAAGTGATACTGTGTATATATGTATTGGTCAAATGCACTACATTTCTCATCTACTTCCCAACTAACCCGTGTTGTCAAAATTTATTCAATTATATTGTTTTTAGTTTAAAATGCGGAAATGTTTTGCCAAACATGAAAGGCTGCGCAAATTAAACATGGAAGACTTGATCATCACATACACGAGCACAACCATTATTAATTTTTTGAACTAATATTAAACAATAATATTATAGCTTAATTACAGACATGCATACTAGAAGTTTCTACATATCTATAAGTTACACTTACAATAGTATCGGACTTACGAGTTAATTTAATTTTCCTAGTCTTGTGAGCTTCTCCTTGTTTCTTTAATAAAACACATTGAAAAAATACTTACAAGTTAATCATTTTAATTATCTTCATACTATGTAAAGAGTTTCTAAACTTTCAAGTCCAGATAGGATCCAGGTTTTAATTGAGCAAAAAATAATATCTGGAATAAGTGTGTTTATATACAGTTAATCAAGTCAGTAGCCTAAATTGTGGCTCAGGACTTATCCCTTTTTTTTTGTCCTTTATCCCCTTTTTCTTTTCTTCTTAATAAAGTTCTACAAATTGTCAAAAACAGGGAGATGAATTTATCAAATAGTTGTAATATTTGCTTAACTCATTAAATAGACGCTGCATGACATATCATTTAAAATCCACGAGATTGCATCTACGTACTTTCCAACTTCATTTGCATAGCTGTCATCATTTTCCGTAACGATAATATAAATTCTTCAACAGGGATCAAATTCTTCCGTGACAAAGATCATTAGAACAATGAGGGTGATCCCAAACAACCCAGTAAAATGTGAGAAACCTGAAATCCGTTTGGTACTCGCAAGACCTGCGGCAACTCAAATTGCAATTACGAGGCTAAGCAAATAACACTGAAAGATCAGAACAGTGCTGGTAGTCGAAGTAGGTGCACGCCGTCAATGGAAATGATTCTGATGCGATTAAGGATCAGGACCGACAGTGCTGGTAGTTGACGGCGGGCAATCGAATGCATCGCATGACTTCAAATCTCGACGGGTTACTTCCATTACAAGTTAATTGAATTTATCAAATAGTTGTAATATTCAGGGAATGCGACAGTGCTTTGCTCGCATATTAACATAAGGCCAAAGGACATTTTCCCACCCATAGTTTCAGGCTGGGACAAATTCCCACCCGCTTAAGTTTAAAAGCTCGAACTCCCACCCATCACTTATTTTTTTATTATTATTTTATTAAAATTACTAAATTACCCTTTTAAAAATTAAAAATTTATAATAAAAATATAAAATAATTTTTAAATAATAAAAAATATTAAAAAAATTTAAAAAAATTTAAACCGGCCACCACAGAGACACCGACGGCGGTAGGCTAAATTTTTTGCCACCTGGTTTCCAGGGGAGTATTCATGGCTATTGGTTCTATTATGAATTCACATTAGGTAGGCATTTGGGTTTCCAAATTTTTTAAAAATTTTTAAAATTTAAATTTTTAATATTTTATATTTATATAAAATTTATTTTATTAATTTATAAAATTTTATTATTGAAAAGACAAAAATACCCCTGATTATTACTGTATATTTATTATTTTTAATATAAAAAATAGGTGATGGGTGGGAGTTTGAGCTTTTAAACTTAAGCGGGTGGGAATTTGTCGCGGCCTGAAACTATGGGTGGGAAAATGTCCTTTAGCCTTAACATAATACCAAATTTGGCAGCCTCTGACTCACCGATAGCTGAAAATTGCCGCTTTGTCCTTTTCAATCTTTATTAATGACGGAATCAATTGGAACTAATTATCAAATAAACCATATGGCTTTTTTTACTATTTGATTAAGTTTTTTTCAGTCACGGTAACTTTATTTTAATTGTTTAATTTTAATTTTTTAAATATTTTTATTAATGTTAATATTTTAATTATTTTTATAAAAAAATAAAATAATTAATCAAAATTAAATGGGTCTAAAAAAATTTACCATTTCATATTAGTGTTAAGTCTATATGACTACATTGTCCAATTTTATCAATTTTTATATTTCAATACTAATTTTGCCCTTTGTATGATATTTTATATGACAACTTGGTGCTTAAAAATATGCAAACGAAAATTTTAATCGAAAAATAAATTGAATATATAAAAATGACACATTAAGAAACTTAAATAGCAACTTTAAAAAGTTTAAAACTCTCCTCAAATCATATCACACAAGCCCAGAAACTTTTAAAAATAGCAAACTCTTTTGCCCACACACCTAAAACCATTGAAAAATAGTAAACACTTGAAAGATTGAATCCTCAGAATATGATTGTTTTAGGCTCAAAGATAGGAAACACTTACTGAGTGAATTTATCACTTACTTCTTACTTTTTTTTCTTTTATATGTCAATTTCGTAGGGCTTGAAGGGAGGAGATGACTAACGGTTGGAATACAGTTTTCAGTTTTATAGCATGCTTATACTGCTTTATATTTGCACATAGTAGTACAGTATATATATATGTATACACATACACCTCATTTGTAGGACTTTCAAGCCAGTATAAAAGCTATTTTGGGCCATGTTAACTTATTTATATCACATGGTTTTCCGTTGTCATATTTCAGCTCAATAATTAGGTATTTCTGTTGTGTATTATTAGAAATATTAATTATTTTGTCTATAATAATAATTGTATCTATTATTGTTATTTTATAGTAAAAACATGTACAGTAGTATACAGTAGGCGTGTCTATAATTTTTTAACCTAATTTATTAGAAAAAAATTAATTCAAAACATTCATCGACAAACATTTACTATCAACAACCTTTAGTTGTAATAGTGCGATGTGATTAAGTCTATCTTGATGTGATTCTAACTAAAATTATATTGGAATGGTCTCATTCCATTTCATCTAAAAGTGTAAAGAGATAGTGCAATTTCAATCAAAACATCTTAAGGGTTTAAATGATAATTTCTATGTTGGTGAGAGAAAATATAATTTGTTTATATTTTAAAAATGTAAATGATATTAATTTTTATAACATTCATAAATTTTATAATTGACAATATTTTTTAATTATTAAAACTAACATTTGGTTTTTTATGAAATATAAAAAAAATCATTTTTTTGACTTCAAAATAATAATAATTTTAATATATTAGCATAGTTCGAATAAAAACTATTCATTCTCCCTCTACAAAAATGTTTTCTCTTCAACCACGAGACCGATAAACAATATTGTCATTATTTTCATGTAAGTTAGAAAAGAATGTAAAAGTCCATAATCCTTTTCACATTCGATCCAGATATAAATCCTATAATTAAATTGGTTGTATGCAAAAAATAATTTTTATTGCACTGGCAGACACTCTTTTCAATCTGTCTACTCAACAAAATTTGATAAATTTTTGTTGGACCAATATATGTGTTACATCTGCTCCATTTGACTAAAAGTTCAATATATATATACATATGCCCCTGCATACCATTTATGTACTCACACATAAACATACGGTTGATCTTTATTCTCTCTGGAGAATCTGGTGATTAGTGATGGCTTTAGCAGTTAAGAAGACACTAGCTTTCTTAATGATCATAACCGCTTTTCAAAGCCCCTCTGCAACTGTTTACAAGGTGGGTGACTCTGCTGGTTGGACGTTGCCTGCCTTGGGACATGTCAATTACAGCGAATGGGCTTCTAACAAGACCTTCCATGTTGGAGACGTTCTTGGTATGTATTTATTTTTGCAGTTCATTTAACTTTCTTTTTAGCTGATCTTTGTTATTATGTTTTGTCAACAATGGAGTTTTATAAATTATATATGTGTGCGCGCGCGTGCAGTTTTCACCTACATCAACATATTTCATAGTGTGGAACAAGTATCCCCGAAAAATTACGAGTCTTGCAATGCAACTTCTCCCATTGCTTTTTACAACACCGGCAACGACTCTGTCACCCTCAAAACGATTGGCTACAGCTATTACATTTGTGGTACTCCTGGTCACTGTCAAGATGGACAGAAAGTTGACATCAACGTTACTCCAATATCTCCTGCCGCTGCACCAGCACCAGTCTGATCTTCACTTGTTCAACCTCTGCTCGGCTTTTATTTTATTTTATTTTGCTTTCTCATGTACTACACCTACAGGTTTCTCAGCGATGTTAAATAATAGTGTTTGAATCTCTACGTGCTTCACGGTTTCAATTAACTCTTAGTTTAATGAACATAATCTTTATGTATATCTTGGAAGCTGCTAAGTTCAATAATATTATAGTTCACCTTAATTCCAACGGGACGTTATTTGGATCAGAAGATTTGTTTATTTACTGAATATAAACCACTGCGACAGTGTTTCGTTTTTATTCCAAAAAATTAGGAAAATATTTTAAATAATTTGGAAACTTTCTGCATAGTGAACCTATGAGCAAATGCCACATGAGCGGATACGGTGTATACAATATAATGTGAATATATGTGTTGGTTAAATGCACTACTTTTCTTATCTACTTCCCAACTAACCTGTGATGTAAAAATTTATTGACTTAAATTGTTTTTAGTTTAAAATACGGAAATGTTTTGCGAAACAGGAAAGGCTGCGCAAGTTAAACATGGAAGACTTGATCATCACATACATGAGCACAGCCATTATTTAATTTTTGAACTAATATTAAACGATAATATTATAGCTTAATTACACACATGCATGCTACAAGTTTCTACATATATATAAGTTACTCTTACAATAATATCAGACTTACGAGTTAATATAATTTTCCTAGTCTTGTGAGCTTCTCTTTGTTTCTTCAATAAAACAACTTGAAAAAAATACTTAGAAGTTAATTATTTTAATTATCTTCATACTATATAAGGAGTTTCTAAACTTTCAAGTCGAGATAGGATCCAGGTTTTAATTGAGCCAAAAATAATATCTGGAATAGTGTGTTTATATACGGTTAATCAAGTCAGTGGCCTAAATTGTGGCTCAGGACCTCCCCTTCTTTTTTGTCCTTTATCCGCTTTTTCTTTTCTTCTTAATAAAGTTCTACAAATTGTCAAGGACAGAGAGATGAATTTATCAAATAGTTGTAATATTTGCTTAACTCATTAAATAGACGCAGCATGATATATCATTTAAAATCCGCGAGATTGCATCTACGCACTTTCCAACTTCATTTGCATAACTGTCGTCATTTTCCGTAACAATAATATAAATTCTTCAACAGGGATCAAATTCTTCCGTGACAAAGATCATTAGAACAATGAGGGTGATCCCAAACAACCCAATAAAATGTGAGAAACCTGAAATCTGTTCTGTACTTGCAGGACCTGCAGAAACACAAATTGCAATTACGAGGCTAAGCAAATAATACTGAAAGATCAGAACAGTGCTGGTAGTCGAAGTAGGTGCACGCCGTCAATGGAAATAATTCTGTTGCGATTAAGGATCGGGACCGACAGCGCTGGTTGTTGACGGTGGGCAATTGAATGCATCGCATGACTTAAAATCTTGATGGGTTACTTCCTGTGCGTGACGACATTACGCATTGAATGCAGTAACACAAATGGCAATTACAAGTTAATTGAATTTATCAAATAGTTGTAACATTCATTGAATGCGACAGTGCTTTCTTCGCATAATATCAGAATATCAAATTTCGTAGCCAATTGCTGCTTTGAGTAAGGTGGTTAATTTTTGGTCTTTTTCTGAATAACGGGGTCAGCCAGATGAAATTATTAAATGAAGAATATGGCTTTTTCTGCTATTTGATAGTTGTAACATTCACTATCATCGGTCAGGATGGCTTTTTTTTATTTTTAATTTTTTATATATTTTTAATATTTATTAATATAATTATTTTAATATTTTGCTTAGTTATATAAAACTTAATTTTTTGTTTATATATATATATATTAAAAAGATGTAATGATTAACATATTACTGTTTATTTTGACTAATAAGTAATTGTTTGAATTTTTTAAAATTAATAAATAAAACTTTATGATTGAGACCTAAAGCGAAGTTAAGCTCTTTGACCTCTGGAGAAAGGGGAAAAATTGGTACTTTTCGATTTTGAAATAGTATCTCACTGTCTTAACATAGTTTGGGATGAAAAATACTCTCCCAACAAAAAAGTCCAGTCATGAATCGCCATGTTGAAGGAAAATATTGCTATTATTTTCAACTAAAATGAACAAATAAAGTGCATCGATCTGTGGTGAAGATATCATCTAATCCTTGGCAAATGGCGGGTACATCAATTAAACTTATGAAATGCAAGTGTTTAACCTATAGTTGTTAGCTTAAAATTTCTTTTCTGAAAGGACTCCCCGAGACAAACAAGTTCATAATCATTTTCACATTTCATCTAAATTTAAATTCATTAATTAAGTTAATTGTTTTCAAAAAATAATTTTAATTACAATTGTGAGATTGTTAATGTCTCATTTTTAGTTTCAATTTCTCTCTGAAAGGACTTTACCAATATAAAATTATCAATACAATAAGTTCATAAGAATGTATATGTATAAGTGTATAATTTTTTTATATTCTATTCAAATATAAATCTATTAATTAAATTAGTTGCTTCCAGAAAATAAGTTTAATTAAAATTATGAAATGCAAGTTTTTAATGTTTAGTTCTTAATTTCAATTTTTTTTTTTTTTGAAAAGACTCCATTGATATGAAACTAGCTAGTAACAAAAGTTCAAAAAAAAAAATATACAAGTTTATGATCCTCTTAACATTCCATCCAAGTATAAATCCACTAATTAAATTGGTTGTTTCCAAAAACTAATTTGAATTAAAATAGTGAAACGCAAGTTTTTAGTGTTTAGTTCTTAGTTTCAATTTTTCTTTAAAAGGACTCCACCAATATAAAACTAGCTTGCGTCAAAAGTTCAGAAGAATATACAAGTCCATAATCTGTTTACATGCCATCCAAATATAAATCCACTATTTAAATTAATTGTTTCTCGAAAATAATTTTAATTAAAATTGTGAACGAGAAGTTTTTAATGTTTAGTTCTCAGTTTAAATTTACAAAACTAACCAGCATCTAAAGATTCAAGAGAATGTGCAAATCAGTAGTTCTATTCACAGTCCATTCAAATATAAATCCACTAATTAAATTAGTTATTTATAATAATAATTTTAATTAAAATTGTAAAACGCAGATTTTTAATGTTTAATTCTTAAGAACTCTACTCATACAAAACTAGTTAACATCAAAAATTCAAAAGAAGATATAAGTTTATAATTTCTTTCCACATTCGATCCAATTATAAATTTTCTAATTAAATTAGTTGTGTCTAGAAAATAATTTTACTTGAAACTGGCTTCAGGTGTCATATATATGTTAACCAAAAACACTTTATAAATTTTTATTCGACCAATATTCATGTTACATCTGTTCCTTTTAAAAGGTTACTTAAAAATTTACCTACGAAAAACTCAACATATATATATGCCCCACAGCACCAGCGATTTACTTGCACATAAACATGCAGTTGATCCTTGTTCTCTCTGGGGAGTCGGTCATTGGTGATGGATTTAGCAGTTAAGAAGACACTAGCTTTCTTAATGATCATAACTTTTTCCAAGTCTCCTTTGCGACTGTTTACAAGGTGGATGACTCTGCTAGGTGGACGTTGCCTATCTTCGGAAATGTCAACTAGAGCGAATGGACTTCTAGCAAGACCTTCCATGTTGGAGATATTGTTGGTATGCACATACGCATATTTCGGTTTTCTATTTTTAGCTGATCTTTTTTATTATGTTTAGTTAACAATGGACTTATAATATATAAATGTGTGTATGCTCGCAAGTATCCCAGCAAAATTATGAGTCTTTGTAATGCATTCTGTCCCGTCGCTTCTAACAACGCCAGGAAAGACTTCATCATCCTCAAAACGATTGGCCACAACTGTTTCATTTGTGGTGCTCCTGGTCACTGTCAAATTGGACAGAAAGTTGACACCAACGTTACTCCAATTTCACCTGCTGCTGCACCAACAGCAGTCTGATCTTCACTTGTTCAGCCTCTGCTCTGACTTTAGTTTTATTTTGCTTTTTCGTGCACTACATCTACAGGTTTCACAGCGAAATTAAATAAGACTAATTTTTTAAGTATGATTTGTTGTTATATAATTAATTAATTTTAAATTAAAAATAAAATAACGCTGTAACAAATAATTATTAATATTTAATTTAATACTAATTAATATATCTAAATTATATTGTTTCATAATATATATATATATTCAAAGGAAATTAATTGTTAGTTTTAAAATTTATAGATTGATTTAATTTTTTTATAATTTAAAAAAATACGAAATGATAGTCGTAACTAATTTAAAAAATTATATATTTAACTATTTTTCAAAAGAAATTCACAAAATAATAAAGGATACAGGCAGAAAACTATTCTTGTTTGGCGATCAAAATTCAAAAGAATTGAATGATCTCATCCGCTTGGTATTTATTTAATGGATATCTAACCCTAATTAACAACAATATTCATCGTAATTTGTAATTATAGGTAGAATAAATAATTAAACGTCGACGTCTTGCAGAGTGATTAAATTTATGGTAAAACCTCGTGATGGTGAACCGAATCAACCCAACGAAATGTGAAAAATCTGAAACCCGTTTCGTATATGCAAGACCTGCAGTAACACAAATTGCAATTACGACATTAATTCACTGATAAATACTAAAATAATAGCCGTTCTATCCCAATTTTTATACTATAACAGCTTGCCACTTTGAAGGAACATGAGTAAAAGAAAGATGATCGGATAAGTACTGCAACAAGGTAGCAGGACGGAAGGACCCGTTTTTGCTTCACTCAATCATGCTGAAATTAGAATTTTTTTTATTTAAAAAACTAATAATTAAAATATAAAATAATTATAGAAAGAAACTTGTTATCAATCAATATATGATCATCCAACACATGACTGGAATGTAAAGACTGGAATCATTTTTTAGAGCAAAATAACCTTATTATTAACCACAAAGAAGTATTATTAATAGAGTCCATACTGTTAATAAAATAAATTTCCAAATTGTTAAAGTTGAAATTGTAACAATCTAACTATTTTTGTAAGTCAATGGAAATAAAATTCCATAAAACTAATTTTAGTGGGAAGCTTCGATTACGTACCATGTGTTGATAAGATATATAATCAATTAAAGATTGGCAAATATAAATTTGATCACTGAATGGGATGGTATCCAATATAACAGAGAGTATCTGGTCATCAATATCAACAAATTCTGTCCCGTGGTAAAAACAAAAAAAACAAAAAACAAAAAATAATATATATGTGGCATAAATATATAGGTTTACCACCCATTAATTTCAATAGTATATAGTTGCATTTTTTAACTTTTTATTGAGTTGGAAGGAGATCAGTCCCACCGACAAATTTTGTATCACAAAGTTAGCACTCCTACAAGCATATCCAATATATATATATATATGCCCAAGCACACCGTGCTTGTCGATAAAACTCTATTTGATTAATGATGGCTTTTGCGAGGAAGGTAGTAGCTCTCTTGATGATCACAACTCTTTGTCAAGTCTCTTCCGCCGTCTGCTGGGTGGACTCTGCCTATTTGGGGGAATGTTGATTATGACAAATGGGCAGCTCCTAAGAAGTTCCATGTTGGAGATGCTCGTCGTACGCTCTCAACACATTTTTTCGTTTTACTAGTTTCATTGTTATCTTTCCATCATCATCCAGTAATCTTTATTTGATTGCATGAATTTGCGTTTAATGTCTATTATTGAGATATAAATAGGGCTTAACTATAACAGTGGATTTATATGTGTATAATATATATGCAGTATTCAAATACAAAAGGCTATTGTATAACGTGAATCAAGTAACGAAGCACCATTACAAGGCTTGCAATGCAAAACCATCGCTACTTACACCAGTGGCTCCAACTGTGTCACCCTCAAAACATGTGGAGACTTGTATGTTCCTGGTCACTGTCATAATGGTGAAAAGCTTCACGTCGAAGTCGTCCTCAGTCGTCATCCCAATTCCTATTCCCCTAGGGAACGAAACTAGTCCAGCACCAGCACCAGCACCCGCACCGGCACCCGCACCCGCACCCGCTTGTAATGTTTCATTACCATGAAGCTCTGCAACTGCTCCTGCCAAGAAACAATGCTCCATCTCTCCTGTTGCAGTGTCGCCCACTGGAAAAATCATGTTGCCTCAAATTCACCCTCTTCGTCGAGAACACCAGCGTATTCCCGTATAGGTATCACCCACTCTAATCGACATTGAAGAGAACAGGCTACCTCTGGAGTGATTAATTAAAAATAATAATTTCAAAATAGTTGCCGTCGACAACCTTTAGTCACTTTGGTGTAGGGTGATTCTGTCTATCTTTGTGTTATTTCAACATAAGTCGCACTAGAATGATACTATTCCATTTCGTGAGAAAGTACATTAAAATGGAGCAATTTTAACAAAATCAGATTAGACTAATGTAATTAAAAATTGTTAAAGGTGAATATTTGTGGGTGACTATTTTGAAACTTGTATATTTTTATATATAAGAAGGGTCTAAATGATTTTTTTTTTTTTAAGTTGGTAAAGAAAATGTAATTTGTTTATATTATAGAGGTGTAAGTGATATCAATTCTATAATATTTATATATTTTATAATTAATAAAAACATACTCTTTAATCATTAAAATTAGCATTTAATTTTTGATAAAAAATTTAAAAAAAATAATTTTTAACTTTAAACATGATAACTTATCATTTTAGATCAAAAGTACTAGTTCTCCTCTGACAAAAATGTCTAGTCGTCAACCACAAGACTGAAAGACAATATTGCCATTATTTTCAACTAAACTGAACAAATAAAGTGGATCAATCTCAATCTGTGTTTAAGATCATCGATTAATCCTTGGCAAATGGCAAGCTTTGGGTACATTAAGTAAAACGGTGAAATGCAGGTTTGTAATGTTTAATTCTTCGTCTCAATTTTTTTGGGAAGGACTCTACCGGCACAAAACTAGTCAGCAACAAAAGTTCAAAAGAATCTGTAAGTCCATAATCCTGTTCACATTCCATCTAAACATAAACCACTAATTACATTAGATATTTTTCAAAATAATTTTAATTAAAATTATGAAATGCAAGTTTTTAATATTTAGTTCTTATTTTCAATTTTTCTTTGACATGACTTCATCGATACGAAACCAGTCAGCAACAAGAGTTATGAAAAATGTACAAATCCATAATCCTTTTGACATCCATCCAAATATAGATCCCGTAGTTAAAGTAGTTGTTTCTAGAAAGTAATTTTACTTAAAATTATGAAACGCAAGTTTTTAATGTTTAGTTTTTAGTTTCAATTTTCCTTTGAAAGAACCCCACCGCTATAAAACTAGGCAGCAGCAAAATTTCAGAAGATTGTAAAAAGCTCATAATCCTTTTCACATCCATCAAAAAATAAATCCATTAATTAAATTAGTTGTTTTAAAAATAATTTTAGTTAAAAATTTGACGCACAGGTTTTTAATGTTTAATTCTTAGTTTAAATTTTTCTTTGAAAAGACTATGCTTGTACTAAATTAACCAACAACAGAAGTTCAGAAGGATGTATAAGTCTATGTTCTCATTTCCTCCAAATATAAGTTCACTAAGTAAATTAGTTGTTTTCCGAAAATAAGTTTGATTAAAATTGTGAAACTTGTATTTCCATTTTTCTTTGAAATGACTCCATCAGTATAAACCTAACTAGCAGCAAGAGTTACGTGTAACATCAATCTGTCATCAATATGTATACTCAAAACATTATGATAAGTTTTTATTGGATCAATGTACATGTTACATCTGTTCCATTTAAAAAGGAAAATTTACCTATGAAAGAATTCCCACCAAAAATTCAATATATATACTGTGGTGATTAGTGATAGCTTTAGCAATTAAGAAGACACTAGCTTTCTTAATGATCATAACTGCTTTTCAAGTCTCTTTTGCAACTGTTTACAAGGTGAGTGACTCTGCTGGGTGGACGTTGCCTATCTTTGGAAACGTCAATTTCAGCTAACGGGCTTCAAGCAAGACCTTCGGTGTCGGAGATGTCGATAATGCTCAGACGCATTTTTCGCTTTTATTTATTTTTTGCACTTCATTCAAATTTTCTTTTTAGCTGATCTTTTTTGCTATGTTTAGTCGACATCAACGTCACTCCAATTTCTCCTGCCACTGCACCAACAATAGTCTCATCTTCACTTGTTTAACCTCTGCTCGGCTTTTATTTTATTTTGCTTTTTCATGCACTACACCTACAGGTTTCTCAGCGATATTAAATAACACTGTTGAATCTCTACGTGATTCATGGTTTCACTTAACTCGTAGTTTAATGGACACAATCTTTATACATATCTTGGAAGCTGATAAGTTTAATAATATTATAGTTCACCTTAACTCCAATGGGATGTTATTTCGATCAGAAGATTTGTTTATTTACTGAATATAAACCATTACAACAGAGTTTCGATTTCATTCCGTCAATGCGGAAAATATTTTAAATAAGTTGGAAATTTTATGCATAGCGAACTGATGGGAAAGTGCCACATGACCGGATATGGTGTGTACAAGGTACTGTATATATGTATTGGTCAAATGCACAGTTACAGTATTTATCTCATCTACTTCCCAACTAACCTGTAATAATTTGTTCAATCAAATCATATTTAGTTTCAAATACCGAAATGTTTTGCGAAGTAGGAAAGGCATGCAAGCTAAACAAAGAAGACATGATCATTGCCATCGTTTAATTTTCTTCGAACTACCCTGTACAATATTAAACAATATTATTATAGCTTAATTTCTGCAGGCAGCATGAGATATCAATCGAAATTCACAAGATTGCATGTACGTAGTTTCCAACTTCATTTGCGTAGCTGTCGTCATTTTCCAAAACAATGATAGAAAATCTTCAAAAGGATCAAATTCTTCTGTGTCAAAGATCATTAGAACAGAACATGAGGGAGTCATTTTTTGATAGATAATATACAATAACGTGCATTTTTAATGATTATTAAATTAGATATCAATAATAATATATTATTAAATAATTAAATAATTATAAATTAAATATAACATAACTCATAATCATATCAAAACATATGATCATTGATATTTTAATTTAACATTTTGTTGTATGTATTATATAATATTATTTCATAATATATATATATATATATATATATATATATATATATAATACCCAAATGGAAGAAGTTTTATTGAAAACCCATTAATTGTTAGCTTCCAAATTCATAGAATGATTTAATTTTTTATAATTTAAAATAAAAAATACAAAAGATAGTGGCGACTAATTTCAAAAATTATAAATTAAACTATTTTTGAAAACAAATTCAAAAAAATAATAAAGGATACAAGTAGAAAAGTATTCTTATTTGGCAATCAAAATTCAAAAGAATTGAATAATCTCATCCACTTGATACTTATTTAACATATGTTTAACGCTAATTAACAACAGTATCCATTGTAATTTGTAATCATAAGTAGAATAAATGATTAAACGTCGACGTCTGGCAAAGTAATCAAACTTATGATAAATTCTCACGATCGGATAAGTACTGCAACAACATAACTGAGGACTGAAAATTTGTTATCGGCGCATTTATAAAAAGAAATTTGTTATGGATCAACATATGATCATCCACCACGTGACTGGAATGTGAAGACTGTCATCATTTTAGAGCAAAATAACCACGAAGAAGTATACATGCATGATATTGAACATCAGGCAAACTTATTAATTTTAATCTAGTTTTGGATCCAACCATCTTGCAAATTAAATTTCTTTTCATTTTAATTTACTTAGAAAGCTCTTGTGATTATTAATAGAGTCCATACTGTTATTGAAATAAAATTTCCAAATTGTTTCCCTGCAAATTCTAATAATTTAATTACTGTTGTCAATCGATTACACTGGTAGAAAATCCACAAAACTTGCACAGGAAAGTGCAAAAGATGAAAGAAATACTTTTCACATGCAATCGAAATAAAATTCCATAACTAATTTTAGTGGGAAGCTTCGATTATCGTGCCACGTGCTGATAAGATATCTAATCAACTGAACATTGGCAAATTTAGATTTGATCGTCGAATGGGATGGTATCTAATACAACACACATACATGTGAAGTAGTAAAAAATATAAAGAAAACAAAAAATATGGTATATGTGGCATAAATGTATAGGTTTACTAGCCGTTATCTTCAGTTGTATGTAATTGCATTTTATAACTTTTTATTGAGTAGTAGGAAGGAAATTAAGTTCGCACTCCCGCAAGAAAATCCAATATACATATGCCCAAGCACACTGTGCTTGTCTCACACACATTCTCTCTGGTCGATAAAACTCTACTTGATTAGTGATGGCCTTTGCAATCAGGAATGTAGTAGCTCTCTTGATGATCACAACTCTTTGTCAAGTCTCTTTCGCCGTTGTTTACGAAGTCGGAGACTCTGCTGGGTGGACTCTGCCTTTTTGGGGAAATGTTGATTATGACAAATGGGCTTCTTCGAAGAAGTTCCATGATGGAGATGTTCTTGGTATGCTCTCACACATTTTTTCATTTAATTAGTTTCATGGTTATCCATCATCATCCAGTAATCTTAATTTGATTGCTTGCATTTGTTTTTATCATATTATCAAATAAATTCCCTCTTCAAATTTTTAGAGATATAAATAGGGTTTAACTATAACTGTGATTTATGTGTGTATAATATATATGCAGTATTCAAATACAAGAGGCTATTGTGTAACGTGAAACAAGTGACGAAGCACCATTTCAAGGCTTGCAATGCAATGTCTCCTATTGCTACTTACACCAGTGGCTCTGACAATGTCACCCTCAAAACACTTGGTGACTTGTATTTCGTTTCTGGTGTTCCTGGTCACTGTCAAATTGGTCAAAAGCTTCACGTCAAAGTCACCCCTTTCCCAGTCGTCAACCCGATCCCAGTCGTCATCCCGATCCCAGTCATCATCCCAATTCCTACTGCCCAAGGTAACACAACTAGTCCAGCACCAACTCCTGCTACTAGTGTTTCATCGCCATGAAGCTGCAACTATTCGGGCCAAGGAACAATGCTCCATCTCTCCTATTTCTCAAATTCTGGAGGTCTCGTCTTTTGTCCCCGTATCAATCTCTTTAACGCTGCTTTTAATTAGTTTGGGTCGTCTCTGAGAGGCTTAGTATACTTCTATGTTATTGTTCAGTGACCGCGAACGTTGATAATGACGTGGTCGTAGTTTATAGTTGCATAATTTTTGTTTTTTTTTTTTTTCGTAAGTAATATAATTGAATAATTTAATAAACAAACTATACTTTAACACAATCACTTTTGTTTGGATGTTTACAATATATACTTGCATCAAGAATCCTTAATTCCGATCAATTTTTTTTGGTGGACTTTTAAGATGATTATAGATTATTTTACTTCAAGTTCACGAAGATAATATCTGAAAACACCACAAGTGACAAGAATAACCACCCATCTACTTCAATTCATGAATCGTTTATAAACTCCGAGTATAAATCATATTAAACAAGGATTATGGGAAAAAAAAATTTCATATAATAGGGTATTTTCTCGATGTCTACAAGATTTTTCTTTTTTGCCATTACATGTTTATAGAGGAAAAAAATTTTCTATCAATTTAATAGTATGTTATAATTGTAATTATTTTATTATAAGATTAATTAGAAAATAAATAAATCTCTAAAATTATATTTGAATCATGAATTTTTATATATCTCATAATTGATTTTAATTTCACTTGCTTGTCTTGTATATAGAAGACATTCACAGAGGCAGGGAATCTGAAAATAAATAATAAAAATGCTATACAATTCTAGCAAGAGAGTCTTCCACTAGATAACTTCATACACACCTTCAATATTATAAGGCCCAAGGACTTATTCCCAGGCATAGTTTGTTCTTTTTCTAAGGTCTCATATGTCAAGTTTATGAAACTAAAATTCTTACTTATTAACCAAAGTCAACGATTAAATTTAATAGTTAATAGTTAAATTTTGATAACTAATATGCATTTTTGTTATTTTAAAAAAATAATAAAATAAAATTTATATAAATATAAAATATTATTTAAATATTAAAAAAATAAAAAAATTTAAACATATAAAAAATTTAAAAAAAGTTAAAAGTAGCCACCGGTGGCTATGGCCACTGATAATGAAACCAGATGACCATTTTCAGTTATCTAATTCCAGAGGAGGCAAGATTCGACCACTTCTACTAGATAAAACAATCAAAAATAATCAAAAATAATTGACTTTAGTCTCATTGATCGCTTTCAACTATGGTTTTTGACAGAGGTGACTATATTTGACGGTTTTCACTAAAACAGAAGGCGATCAGATTTGAACACTTCTGTCAAACGGAGAGACCAGATTTGGGCTCTCCTGAAACCAAGTGATTAAAAATCAACATCGACAACTACTGATGATGGTATTTATTTTTTATTTTTTAAAATTTAAGTATTTTAAAATATTTTTTGAAAATTTTTACATTTAAATAATGTTTTATAATTTTATTATAAATTTTTTAAAAATATTTTAGTTAATTTATTAAAAAATATTCATGAGATTAGATGAAATTTTGTCAAAGGGTAAAACTTTAAATTTTAGAAACTTGACACGTAAGACTTTAACAAAAAAAAATCAAACTATTCCTTTGGCCACATTTTAAAGGTTAAAACAAATGAGCGAGACATCAAGGGCAGAGAACGTTCGTACGTGCAACATTAACACCTTTCCATTGACATCAGACATTTTGTCTTAAACAGTCAACTGATGTTGTTCTGATGCCGTAACGATAAATAATAAATAGAAAGAAATCAAATAAAAAAAGCCAATGGAGGCCGACAAGGACTTCGAGAAACATTGGCCAAAAGGGACAAGAAAGAACTAGACTCGATGTAGTAATTGTTCTATGTTTGCTCAGCCTATAGGTATGGGAATATTTCCACGTCCAACAGCAATGAGAAAAGACCGACCTAAACAAGGTCCTTGAAGAGTTTGTTACAACATAACCATTTTTAGTTATTTAATTTTATTAACGTTGATCAATACTGTTGGTATTGATAGTGAATACTGTTTTTAATATTTTTAAATAAATTATAAATATTTTTTTTAAAATTTTTATAGTTAAATATTATTTTATGATTTTATTATAAATTTTTATTTTTTATAAAGATATTTTAACCATTTTATCAAAAATATTAAGAAAGTTATATGAAATTTGGTCAAAGGTGACACTTTGAATTTTATAAACTTGGAAGGTAAAAATGGGGGTCAGAATCAAACTAGGGGTAGGAATAGTCCTTTGGCCTCAGTTTTAATTATAAAATTCACTTGTAACGTAAACGGAAATGTCCAAGAGACCCTATGTCTTAAACAGTTAGCACAATATAATTACATATAATGCGTAAATCATAGAAAAATCACCCGCATCCCTCGACTTCCCAACTAACTTGTTCGATTACATCACATATTACTAATTTATTATGACTAAAATTCTTTAACATAATTCATATTTTTTATATTTTTGCAGTTTTTTACATGCCCCAACATATGTTTAACATTTACCATCAATAAAAAAAAAAAAATCAACATGATATCTATTTGTTATCTAGAAAAAACATAAATGTGATTTTAAAAAATGCATAATAAAAATGAAAAAAAAATTGATTATTGGATTATAATTAAATTGAATTGAGTATTATTGAACTTTAACTCAATTTAATATGATAGATTTGAGACTTGGGTTCAAGATAAAAATTATTAATTCAAACTTGACTTAAATTTAAAAAACTATAATTAAATTTTATAATTTATATATTTATTAATTATTATTTATATTTAAAACTTAAAAAGTAATTAGAATTTGTCGTACTAAAATATAATGAAACCTTTTTATAGTTAATAATGAGTATGGGAATGGTCTCTATGTAGTCATAAAAGTTTTGATCCCAACATACTCTAATTATAAATTTTGAGTTAAATTTTAAATTTTAAACTTAAGAATCAAATTGAATTTGAATAATCTCTAACTTTGATTTAATAAACTAAAGACAATTTCAAATCGAATATTTTTTTATTCATACCAAATCCGAGATGAATATCCAGCAAAGAAAGAAATATACCCAAGTAGACCTGTTTTCAATCCAGAACCGTGTTAAGAGGATATACCCAATCAACTTGTCGGTTTACTAAAGCCAAAACTGAACTCAGCACCTCTAAATTCAAACTTAGTGGCTAACATATACTTTACCGCGATTGCAGGCCCTGCCACAAATAAACAAAATACTGCTAATCAAAGAGCCCGGTGCTTCTGGACGTGGACCCTTCTTGAGTCTTCTGAAAACTCACCCTCCTAATGATAAAACATTAACATGTTACCATATCAAAACTTAAAATCCTTTGCTGTTTCCACCTTCATCCACAACTGCTGGGAATTTAAGACCTTTATCATTCTCATAATTTATTAAAGATTTTATGCCTGGATGTGGTGGAGAGTCCAAGAAAGTGTATGTAACAAAATATTCCAAAAGTTCAAGAAGTTGCAATAAAGTGCAGAGAAAAGAGAACCATAACGACAGAATAATATGCTTCAATATCCTCTAGTATGGTAGAAGCATTATTTCTGCAACACTAACAAAGACATTACAGCTTGAAATCCATTGCCACTAAAAGGGGAGAATAAGAAATTGATCATACTTTCGTGGCTATAAAGATATATAAATTATATTTGACCAAAAGGAGAAAACGAAAAATTGAAACCAGAATAAGTAGTATAATCATTCAAAGAACAGTAGCCAAGTAAAAACACCCAAGAACCCAAAAAAAAAAAATAACTGTGATCATGTATGAAATACAGCACAGCTTTCCCCGAGACACATCTATACATACACTCATTCAGCTTCTCTCTTCATCCTTGGCTAATGCATACTTCTTCACAATCCAAAGGGGCTATCCTTAATCCAATTTGTTTTACTTGAGGAAAACTTTCCAAGAAACAAAAATATCGGATTACCAAAAGATTTAATTTAATGTAAGGCAATAAATACGCAGGTCATTTGTTCGTCAGTTCTATCCATGTGACAACTCAGATATATGGCTCTCGGAATCTCCTATTTTGCTTTCAATATCTTTTGATTCATTCATGGATTCAATTTCCATGGTCACTGCATGGCTCTTTTCATTCCTCCGAGCCTGAAAAAAGAGTTGTACAGATTGTTAGTCATGGACTTCTCTGTGTAACTCAAAACCAAAAACATAGGAACAGACAGAAAAATTAAGTATTCACTTTTTAGATTGATTCAGCATTTTGTAAACATGGAAAATATCTGGATTAATTTGAGCAAGGGTGAGAATATATAATAGAAAAGTCACATCATTCCCCTTTCATAGTTATCACCAACATATCTGATATTATGGTACTTTGATCAAATCTTCAGACTCTTTTTCAAAATGTAGATTACTTTAAAAATTAAAAAAAAAACCCAAATGCATGAAGCAAATTTTCAGATAATTTCTATCAATATAAAGGTCAGACAAAAAACAGCTGTCTTCAATCCTGAGAAATACAAAATTTCATACCTCGCGAAATGGATATTCATCAGCTTCAAGCATTCGGACAACTTGACTCATTTTGGGTCTCTTGTCTGCATCATGATCAACACACCTAAGTGCAACTAAAAGTGCACGTTTTAGTGATCGAGTTGTGGGCTTGACTTCAAGGTTTGGATCCACAACTTCCTCAGCCCTTCTTGTCCCCACCATTGTCTTCAACCACTCAACAAGGTTGACCTGCCATAAGTAGATTTAAGGCTTAGCTGATGTGCTCACAGACATTCAAGTTACAAATTTAACGAAGCTCCCATATACAGCAAGAAGAAGAACTTTTTGAAAACCATGAATTCAGCATTATTAGTCATTGAACTAAAGAATTTGGCACCTCATTAGCAGGTCGACCATAGTCCACAGGATCCCGTCCGGTAACAGCTTCTAGTAGTAGGACCCCAAAGCTGTAAATGTCACTCTTTTCATTTAACAAGCCAGTATTAGCATATTCAGGTGCCACATAACTGAAAAAAGCAAAAAAGAACTCCCATCTTTAGATACTTCACATAAGTTAGAATTATCAATTACAAAAAGAAACTGGTCACATACCCAAATGTCCCCATAACTCTGGTTGTTATGTGACTCTCTCCAGAATCCAAGAGCTTTGCCAAGCCAAAATCAGAGACCTTAGCATTAAACTCATCATCTATCAAGATGTTGCTTGATTTAATGTCCCGGTGAACTACTTTTGGCTCTATAGCTTCATGCAAGTATGCAAGCCTGCAATTTGTAAACCATATGCAAATTTCAGTTCCGACTTCAGTTATAGCCCTCAGAAGAATCAGAATGCTGGAACCAAAGAGTTTCCAATATTGAAAATTGTAAAATATGCTGTAGTCTTTGCTTCTAATGTCAAAACAAAAAGATCTCAAAGAAATGGAAACAATCTACAATTTATCAAAATTAAATGAACTGTAAAAAATGTATCGAACTGCAACCAAATTTAACATTATCGATTAGGGTTTTATACTATCATATGAACCCTCTCCGGGATAAAGATTAACTTACGCCTTGGCAGTACCAAGAACAACCTTCATGCGGGCCTCCCAAGTAAGGGCACCATGCTGTTGCATAGCTCCATGTAACCATTGTTCTAAATTGCCATTGTTCACATATTCGTACACCAGCATCCTGAGATTTTAAATGCAAGATGATCAAACTCTTGCAAAGTAGCTACAACTCAATCAATTCAAGATGATGTTTGAGAGAGAGTAATAAATTATGTATGCCGAATTAGAATGGCAGTATACTTCAATAAAGTTAACATGGCTAAAAGTTAATATATGATGAGTGTTTAATCAATCAATGAATAGTAATGGCATCTCACCTGTGAACTCCTTCTATGCAATAGCCTAGAAGTCGCACTAGATTCTTATGTCGAACGTGACCAATAGCTTCCACTTCAACTCTAAATTCTTTCTCTGCCTGTCCCCTGATTTTCAATTCAATACAAAGTTACAACCCTGACTCAAATACAGAACTAATAGAAAGAGATGATGTTGTAAAATATATCCTTACAAATTATTCAGAAGCTTCTTCACTGCTACCTCAGTTCCATTGATCAGTCTACCACGGTAAACAACACCATATCCACCCTCACCAAGCACATTCTCTGCCGCAAAACGATTTGTTGCCAATTGAAGATCTCTAAGAGTAAACCAGTGGCCCCATCCAAGATGTGAAACTTCTGGCAAACCAACTAAGGGAGAGGCTGTCACCAGTCCAGCATAAGATAGTGAAGAATGCTTTTGAACAGTCCCAGAGCTTCCTTCTTCTCCTGACTGTGAACTACATGCTCTCTCGTGAAGATAAATAGAACTGCATTGACTCATATTATCAGGATCACTTGATTTGCGAACAAGCATTTTCTCTAAATTCCTATCACTTGATTTATCTTGCACTGTAAGAAATAAACTTTCAGGGTGGTCATTAAAACTCTGACCCCCAACTCTGTCAACCTTGATTTCTTTTGATACATTGGGTATTTGGGTGAGGGAGAACTTATCTAATGATCTTCTAGATTTCCTCCGAAATGAAACCCATACAGATAAGATACAAAGAATCAAAACTATAAATGCACCAACAGATATACCAATCAAAACCCATAGTTTTAGACCCAAAAATGGTGTCTTCTTTGATAATTCAGTATTTAGAGAACCCTCAGACGACATTTCTGATCTCCCAGATATTAAGAGAGAAACTTGTATCTGGTCCTCTTACTTCTGATACTGAAAAAGCTAACACATTTTGTCCTGTATATCAGAAACATTTATGGTAAGTCTACACAATGTAAAATGCTAACACATCTTGAAATCTATTAACTTCTAAAATGCAATTCTTAAGTTTGATAAAGTTCACTCGCATAAACCAAAATTCAAACAGCACAAGCAACCCAGAAGTTTAAAAGCATCCATATCCTAATTCTAACACTCAAATCTCATGGAGAAGAGAAGTAAAAACATTGCATTTAATCTAATATGGATGAACTGATTAGATTCTTGGCTTACACTGCACCTATTGAGATCAAACGAAAAAAAAGGAAGGAAAGGAAAAAAGGAATCTGATACCAAAATAACCAAGTTCGATTGCGTTTCAATGGTTCGATTAGAACACCGTAATTCTAAATGAAAACCCAAGAACAATTGAAGGGCATTTAATTATTCAATAGAATTTCATTTGCATTTAAACCATATACTTAAAAAAACAATATTTCAAAAGAACATCAACAAATTACATTAAAATGACAGCATAAATAAATCTATTAATGACTCATCACGCTTACTGAAAACACCAATCAAAGACTCTGAGCAAACGGAATATCTGATAAGAAAGAATCACTTATGATCCAAGCAAGGGTCAGAAAAAGAGAAATGTAAATAAAACAGCGAAAAAGAAAAGAAAAAGAAGACGAAGAAGAAGAAAGCAATAACCTTTATGGTATTGGTCTAAACTAATCTAACCCCCTTGATCTTCTTCCTTGAGCAACCACAGAAGCAAAGAAAGGGCTTCTTTGTTTAGAACCAAACGAGAGTCAATGAGCATAGATGGGCCAATGTAGACCTCCAATAACACAATCCCACCAAACGCCCAGATGCCACTGTTAGAAAGAAGAAGATGAAGAAGTGGCGTAACAACTAGAAAAGAGTAGTTTACAAGTAGAGGTTTGTACCCCAGGTGGGACCAGAAAGGAATTGAGAAAATGATAAAAAGAAAAGTGAAGTAAGGTGAAGGCCAGACACCAATCTTTCAAGGAAAATGTAAAGAGAAAGAGAAAGAGTTATTTATAAGAAAAAGGAAGAAGAAGAAGAAGAATTGGGCAAAATGGTTGGTGGGTCTTAGTGAAAGAGAGAGAAAGCAGAAAAGGAAGCTTAGTTTGCAATGGAGGTCAGGTGAGGAAACCAACGAGTGAAAGAGAAAGAGAAAGAGAAAGCATAATAAATTAATAAAACTAAAAGGTAAGAGAAAAAATTAAGAAAGGCAAGAGACAGTGAGAGATGAGATGAGTCAACTTTACAAAACTAACTGTCTTTCTTTGTGCTTGTTTTTCATAACACCTAAACCTCGCTTCTGTGACATAGGTACGATTGCTCATGCCATTTGATCTAATATTTGTTTTTAGGCCAAAGGACTTTTCCCACGCATAGTTTGAGGCGGGGACAAAGTCCCACCCTCCAACTTTCAAAAACCCATCTCTCACCCCTGAAAACATTTTTTATAATTCTTATACTAAAATAATTAAAATACTCTTTTAAAAAATAAATATTTATAATAAAATTATAAAATAATTTTTAAATATAAATAATTTTTAAAAATATTTAAAATTTTTAAAAAAATTAAAAAATATATTAAAAATTTTTGAAAAA